>JAHDVE020004922.1:0-157244 GCA_022606495.2 Halesus radiatus
AACGGATTTGGCGAAATTAATGGATTTGACTAAATTAAATAAAATAGCGAAATCAACGATATTAAATAAATTAATGGAATTTACGAAGTATGTAGCAGGATATGTATTATCTTGAAGACGGCAAAGAATAAAAATACATTAGAAAAAGGGGTCCCTGAACCAAATAAGTAGGAGGGTGTCTGAGAAAGTTGCTTACTTGCGGCGCGTGTCCCCTGCAGCCCTCTCCCTTAGCGTAGGTACAGTCTACGAATGAAGTACATACCCCGTACTCATCCCACCCTTCTTCCTTTAGGATGCAGCCTTCTCCTGCAAATAAACAGTATTACATCGATTATAACACACTTTAAAGTCGTGCCTTTGAGGGAGCGAGTGGGACTGAGGAGTTCAATCGACTAAAACCGATTCACGCGTAGTACTGCAATAATTATGATGATGAAGCTCCACAGAACTCTGGGTTGACGACTGCCAGCTGTTACCTCGGAGCAGCAGCAGAGTTCAACAGAGGTCGACCTGTACTCGTTAAAAGGCGTTACCTTAGTTCTTACGACTCAGTTTTATTATTATTCATTCGCACACATGTGTTGTCATTTCTCTACAAATCGAAATTATTTTCATTCAGTACAGAGACACAACTAAATATCTATTTACGTCCACCAGCACCGCGCAGTGCAGAGCAGTACAGTACAGTACAGGAACAGCATAGACGTAAGTATTCACATAACTCTGTTCGGCCTCCCTTGGCGATGCAGCGCCTCGCAGATGTTCGCATAGGGAAGGGTGCATGGGTTCGCTGCTTTAATGCGCCACAGAGTAGCCGGGATGAGTCAGCGTATGTATTTAAATTATTAAATTAAAAAAGAATATTTTCAAGGTGAGCCTATGAGGTTAGGATGATGGGAGGGAGGGGAAGGGAAAATATCTAGTTTGTGTAGATTAATATGTATCGTGTGAATGTTGTTTATTGATTTTAAGTTTGCAATTATAAGGGGGTGAGTTGAATAAGTCGAACTCACCATATGAAGTGTTAAAAGTGTGTGAAGCGCGGTGAATGAAAGTGTTTTATTTTGAGTTAGTGCTGCATTGGGGTAGGTTTAGTGTGGTTTTTTTTTGGTTTGTCTTTTAGGCACTCTTAATTAAATTCGTTAATAATTCAGGGCAATCTATCACAGAGGTGGCTATTTTTTGTAAAAACAGTACGTCTGCGGAATTTCTACGGCTTTCTAGTGATGGAATCCCGAAAAACGCGGCTGACTCCTCATGACTCGAGTGGGGACCATAGATGGTGAATGTTGTGGACATATTTAAAAAAATATAAATATAAATTGTTAACTTAACCCTGAGTGTTGCAATTTATTTCTGGTGTTGTCCACTTAACTCATTACTTCACAATATAATTTAGTTACATAAAACAGTGATCAGATGTAAAGATACGGTAATAATGAAGGGTTGGTTTATTAGGCCCTGAGGAAAAAAAATTATATCAGTTCCTGCTGTGTTATATTTGGGGATGCTGTGTGCATACTCTTTTTTAAGAAAATTAAGTTCTGGGAAGGAAAAAAGTATGATGGGTATGTAAGAAATTTGGAGGTCAGTGTGTCCAGAAGTGACGGACGTATTAATTGATACCCCCCACTGCTAAATTATAAATTAGAATTACTTAATGAAAGAACTAAAATTATGAAGACTTGTTTCTGACATAACTATTATTTTCAAAATTTTGAATGGTTTTATAGACAGCCCTGATATTGTCAGCATAATTAAATTTCATATTCCAACTAGAACTACTCGATCTAAAATTTTATTCCATTGTAACAATAATTTCAGGACTGAGTCATTTAAAAATTCTTTTTTACCTAGACTTCACGCAGAAGATAATACATTTTCAGACTGTAAACTGCTCGGAATACAAATACAAACAGACGATTATTGCATACATCCTCAAAAATTATTAATATATATGTCCAGAGTATACGTATCAGTGAATGTGAGGTATGTTTTGAATATTCGCCTCTGTAGCTAATTACTTGGAATAGTACTTACACTATGTTATTCTTGTGTATGTTCGTTATTTTATCAATGTACCTACTGTGATGTGCTTGGCACCTGTTTATTATAACTAACTAAATACATAAAAGCCCATATAGGGCGTACATAAAACAATAAATAAATAAATTAACTTTGGGAATTGCTTTCGGGGATGCTTTTTTTAGGGAACTTATTTTTCTGAAATGGAGATTAATTTTAATAACTACTATAATACAATGGTAATGTCTGACGTAGTAGGTAGAGAGTTAAGGATCAGATGAGTGAGGAAATGACAAGAGTCCCACTCACTCCAGGCATTCAGAACTCTTTCAGAATTCACAAAGAAATGTAAAACGGATATATATATTACCATTTGATGATTTAGCGGTGGCACAACCGATGGTTACCATCAAAAACAGTAATCCGTATTTGAACGCCATTGTTAGTTTCAACAGAAACTCCAGGACTGATTCACTAATTTGATTTGAAAAATATTTTATAAAGAATTTTCATAATGTATTGCTTAACTTTGTCAAACATATGATAATATTTCGTCAACTTAATTAGTGAAATGTCTAGCCAATTTTTTTTTTCGCAAATACTCGTATGTGATTTGAACACCTGTGTAGCATTTTTTTATACTTATTACTACAGAAACCTAGGAAGAAACTCCAGATAAAATATTCTCACGTAAAAAATATATATTCATATATATGGATCAACAAACGCCGATTCTGAATATGTATACAATTAACTGTATATAACTAAGCCTTTTTTTTAGAAATATGTGATTTGAACACCTTTATAGTATTTTTTATAATTACTACAGAAACCTAGGAAGAAACTCCAGATAAAATATTCTCACGTAAAAAAATATATATTCATATATATGGATCAACAAACGCTGATTCTGAATATGTATACAATTTACTGTATATAACTAAGCCCATTTTTCACAAATATGTGATTTGAACACCTTTGTAGCATTTTTTATACTTATTACTACAGGAACCTAGGAAGAAAGTCCAGATAAAATATTGTCACTTTAAAAAGATACATTCATATATATATGGATCAACAAACGCCGATTCTGAATATGTATACAATTTACTGTTTATATAAGCCCAGTTTTTCACAAATATGTGATTTGAACACCTTTGTAGAATTTTTTATACTTATTACTACAGGAACCTAGGAAGAAAGTCCAGATAAAATATTGTCACTTTAAAAAGATACATTCATATATATATGGATCAACAAACGCCGATTCTGAATATGAATACAATTTACTGTTTATATAAGCCCAGTTTTTCACAAATATGTGATTTGAACACCTTTGTAGAATTTTTTATACTTATTACTACAGGAACCTAGGAAGAAAGTCCAGATAAAATATTGTCACTTTAAAAAGATACATTCATATATATATGGATCAACAAACGCCGATTCTGAATATGAATACAATTTACTGTTTATATAAGCCCAGTTTTTCACAAATATGTGATTTGAACACCTTTGTAGAATTTTTTATACTTATTACTACAGGAACCTTATACCTAGTAAGAAACTCCATATAAAATATTGTGACTTAAAAACTATATTTTCACATATATTTAAAAAAAAAAAAGATCATTCAGTTTGGGTGGGTATTTTGACCTCAAATGACCAAAAATTAAGTTTTGTACGAGACAGAGCGAACAGTCGTTCCTCTTAACCATAAAGATAAGGATAAGGACAATGTCTTATCCTTAAAAATAACCGGATTCAGGCTCCGAGGATTCCTTCCTTTCCATATCCTGATTAGTAAAATTATCCAAGTCCGTAATTGTAGTACAATTAGCCAAGGAAAGGAAAAATGACAAACATTTGGTTGTAAACAATTTACTAAAGTTACTTTTTGTACTTGATGAATAAAATATATTTAATACGTTATTAAATATTTGCTGTATCCCTGAGTTTCATCGTCGGCTCAAAAAGCGGAGTGATGCGTAACTCATTCGTATTATACATATTTTTATTACTCAATTTTAAATCCATTTTTTTCCTCATTGCACCAACCAGTACCTATCAAACACACATACATAATCTCTTTATACTTAATTATTATACTTTTTTATAGATATATTATTTTACCATACTATGTCAATAAAGAATGTCGTAAAGAATTCAAGGCTGATGATGTAAGTGTAGTGAGCAACATTAAGAAAGGGACGCTTAGATGGTTTGGGCATGTAGAGCGAATGAATGAAGAAAGGAGTGTAAGGAGAATATATGACGCGAATGTGAATGGAAGAAGAAGCCGGGGACGTCCAAGGAAGACGTGGCACGATCAAGTGAATCAAATACTTGAGTCGGGCCATGTCAGCAGTCGAAATAACAGAAGAGAATGTATGAGGCGTTGTATGAAAGCGAATGAAGCAAGAAGTGTATGCCAAGATCGAGTTGTTTGGCGGTCCCTCCTCTCTGCCTACCCCCACGGGGAAACGGCGTGATGGTTAGTTAGTTAGTTAGTTAGTCAATACTAGCTTTTTCCCTTCTATTTTTGTATAATGCCACTTAATATGAACTAATCTTGTCAATTTGACTGTCCTAAAACGGGATTTATTCCTCGGTGGGCAGTCAAAGCTTTCTCAAATGTTTTCTGTTAAATAATGTGTGTTTCAAATTTTTAATTTTTTTTTTTTTTAATTATAGAATTTTTTGGCGAATACTCGTGCATAAAAGCACTTGTATAATTAAAAAAAATAATAATTAAAAAAAATTTAAACACTTTGTCGTTCCTCCGCTGAACTCTCGCATTTTATTAATTAAGGTGCCAAATTGTCTTATGTTTACGACACACGTTATTTATTTAATTGATTTTATGCATTTTCGTGCAATACATACATGTAATTGTGATCGATTAAATTGATTAAGATCGATTGAGATCCATTAAGATCGATTGATATCAAAGTGGATTCAATCTTTTTTCCATGATTCTTTATCATACAATACTATCTCATGGAGTGTTGCAATCACTGCGCGTCATTGAATTTCAACACAAATATTGCCACACTTTAATAAATAATCTAATTTTTATAATTTTACAGGAGAAACAAAAAAAAACTGTATTCTTTTTGATAGTTTTAATTTGAATATTTTGAGATACTCTTTGGAATAAATATATAATGAATGTATGCAATGAAATCATTATTTTATTCTAAGACTCAAAAAGTACTTAAGTCGGTTGCTCGTCGGACTGACCCTGGAACGCTTTTTGGAATGTTTTCTTATTGTGAGAAATTATCGTTCAGAAACGAGTTACAATGTTTGATTTGAATATGAATACGGAAAAATCGAATGAATCGTACGGCCAGAACCCGGGATTTCAGATTTAACAATTCGACCCCAATGGTGCAAAGTTCCAATGAAATAGACATTATTGGAATATTTTCTTATTTTGAGAAATAGACATTTTTGGAAAATGTTCGAATTTTAAAAAATTTCTTTCTAAACGAGTTCACAATTTATTATAAATCCGAAAAAATCGAGAGAATCGTATGGCCAAAACACGAGAATTAGCTATTAACAATTCGGCCCTAATGGCGCAAAGTGCTCATAAAATAGAATTTTTTGGAATATTTTCTTGTTGTTAGAAATTATCGTTCAGAAACGAGTTCAAATGTTTGATTTGAATATGAATACAGAAAAATCGAGCTAATCGGAAGGCCAGAACCCGGGATTTCAGATTTAACAAATCAACCCCAATGGTGTAAAGTGCCAATGAAATAGACATTATTGGAATATTGTCTTATTGTGAGATATTATCGTTCAGAAACGATTTCAAATGTTTGAGTTGAATATGAATACGGAAAAATCGGGAAAAACGTACGGCTAGAACCTGAGATTTCAGTTTTAACAATTCAACCCCAACGGCGCAAAGCGCTCATAAAATAGATTTTTTTTGAAAATGTTCGAATTTATAAAATTTTCTTTCTGAAACGAGTTATAATCGGAATAATTTGAGAATGAACACGAAAAAATCGAGAGAATCGTACGGCCAGAACCCGTTATTACAGTTTAAACAATTCGACCCTAACGGTGCAAAGTGGCATTGTAATAGACATTTTTGGAAAATGTTCGAATTTAAAAAAAATTCATTCTAAACGAGTTCAGTGGTATAAATTTATTATGAATCCGAAAAAATCGAGAGAATCGTAAGGCCAAACCACGAGATTTCGCTTTTAATAATTCGACCCCAAGGGCGCAAAAGCGCATGAAACAGAATTTTTTGAAAAATATTCTTTCAGAAACGAATTCACAGGTATAATTTGTGAATGGATCTGAGGCATTCGAGGGAATTGTATTCACAGAACCGGAGATATAAGCAGTTTCAGGAGAAATCATCGGCTCTTGCTGGCTGAATCTGTAATTTTTTTCGGATTTTTAATAAAATTTCGTGTTAGAAAAAGAATCTGATAGAGATTCTAAATAAATGATTAGTTTCATTAATAATTTTCTCATATCAGCACTTTCCTCCTATAGTGTCTAACTGTTTCAGGGGAAATTATAGGGGCTTGCCAGCCGAATTTGCAAAGTTTTTAGTGTTTTTACAAAAAAAAATCAGTTAAAAGAAGAATCTGAAAGGGATTCTCTTAAATTATTAGTTCCATTAATAATTCTCACTTATCAGAGCTTTCTTCCTTTGATGTCCAACTGTTTCAGGAGAAATCTAAGGCTCTTGCTGGCCGAATCTGTCATTTTTTTCGGATTTTCACAAAAAATTTGTGTTAGAAGAAGAATCTTATAGAGATTCTTAATAAATTAGTAGTTTTATTAATAATTCTCTCATATCAGCACTTTCCTCCTGTAGTGTCTAACTGTTTGTGGAGAAATCATAGGCGCTTGCCAGCCAAATCTGTAAAGTTTTTAATGTTTTAAGAAAAAAATTTAGTGTGAAGAAGAGTCTGATAGGGATTCTCTTAAATTATTAGTTTCATTAATAATTCTCACTTAACAGCACTTTCCTTTTTTAGTGCCCAACCATCTCAGGAGAAATCATTTTCTCTTACCAGCCGATTCTCTAGATTTTTTCGGGTTTTTACTAAAACTTTGGGATTGAAGAAGAATCTTATAGAGATTCTAAATAAATTATTAGTTTCATAATTCTATCTTATCAGCACTTTCCTTTTTTAGTGCTTAACCATTTCAGGAGAAATCATTGGCTCTTACCAGCCGATTCTCTAGATATTTTCCTGTTTTTTACTAAATTTTTGGGATTGAAGATGAATCTTAGAGAAATTCTAAATAAATTAGTAGTTTTATTAATAATTCTCTCATATCAGCACTTTCCTCCTGTAGTGTCTAACTGTTTGTGGAGAAATCATAGGCGCTTGCCAGCCAAATCTGTAAAGTTTTTAATGTTTTAAGAAAAAAATTTAGTGTGAAGAAGAGTCTGATAGGGATTCTCTTAAATTATTAGTTTCATTAATAATTCTCACTTAACAGCACTTTCCTTTTTTAGTGCCCAACCATCTCAGGAGAAATCATTTTCTCTTACCAGCCGATTCTCTAGATTTTTTCGGGTTTTTACGAAAACTTTGGGATTGAAGAAGAATCTTATAGAGATTCTAAATAAATTATTAGTTTCATAATTCTATCTTATCAGCACTTTCCTTTTTTAGTGCTTAACCATTTCAGGAGAAATCATTGGCTCTTACCAGCCGATTCTCTAGATATTTTCCTGTTTTTTACTAAATTTTTGGGATTGAAGATGAATCTTAGAGAAATTCTAAATAAATTAGTAGTTTTATTAATAATTCTCTCATATCAGCACTTTCCTCCTGTAGTGTCTAACTGTTTGTGGAGAAATCATAGGCGCTTGCCAGCCAAATCTGTAAAGTTTTTAATGTTTTAAGAAAAAAATTTAGTGTGAAGAAGAGTCTGATAGGGATTCTCTTAAATTATTAGTTTCATTAATAATTCTCGCTTATCAGCACTACCTCCTTTAGTGCCGAAACATTTCAGGAGAAATCATTGGCTCTTACCAGCCGATTCTCTAGATTTTTTCGTGTTTTTAATAAAAAAAATTGATTGTAGAAGAATCTGATAGAGTTTATAAATAAATTATTAGTTTCATTAATTACTTTCTCTTATCAGCACATTCCTACTTTGATGTCCAACTCTTTCAGGAAAAATCATCGGCTCTTGTTGGCCGAATCTGTTATTATTTTCGGAACTTTACTAAAATTTTGTATTAGAAGAAGAATCTTATAGAGATTCTAAATAAATTATTAGTTTCATAATTCTATCTTATCAGCACTTTCCTTTTTTAGTGCTTAACCATTTCAGGAGAAATCATTGGCTCTTACCAGCCGATTCTCTAGATATTTTCCTGTTTTTTACTAAATTTTTGGGATTGAAGAAGAATCTGATAGAGTTTCTTAAAAAATTATTAATTTCATTAATAATTTTCTCTTATCAGCACATTCCTCCTTTGATATTCAACTGTTTCAGGAGAAATCATCTGCTCTTGCAGGCCGAAGCTGTAAATTTTTTCGGATTTTTACTAAAATTTTATGTTAGAAGAAGAATCTGATAGAGATTCTAAATAAATTACTAGTTTTATTAATAATTCTCTCATATCAGCACCATCCTCCTTTAGTGCCCAACCATTTCACGAGAAAACATTTGCACTTACAGGCCGATTCTGTAGATTTTTTCGTGTTTTTACTAAAATTTTGGGATTGAAGAAGAATCTGATAGATTTTCTAAATAATTTATAAGTTTTATTAATAATTTTCTCATATCAGCACTTTCCTCCTGTAGTGTCCAAATGTTTCAGGAGAAATCATTGGCTCTTGCTGGCCGAATCTGTAATTTTTTCGGATTTTTACAAAAATTTTGTTTTAGACGAAGAATCTGACGGGGATTCTAAATAAATTGTTAGTTTCATTAATAATTCTCACTCATCAGCACCATCCTCCTTTAGTCGCCATTCTTTTCAGGAGAAAACATTCGCACAAACCGGACGATTCTGTAGATTTTTTCGTGTTTTTACTAAAATTGTGGGATTGAAGAAGAATCTGATAGAGTTTCTTAAAAAATTATTAATTTCATCAATAATTTTCTCTTATCAGCTCATTCCACTCTTGATGTCCAACTGTTTTAGGAGAAATCACCGGCTCTTGCTGGTCGAAACTGTAATTTTTTTCGGATTTGTTCTAAAATTTTGAGTTAGCAGAAGAATCTGATAGGGATTCTAAATAAATTCTTAGTTTCATTAATAATTCTCACTTATCAGCACCATCCTCCTTTAGTGCCCAACCATTTCACGAGAAAACATTTGCACTTACAGGCCGATTCTGTAGATTTTTTCGTGTTTTTACTAAAATTTTGGGATTGAAGAAGAATCTGATAGAGTTTATAAATAATTTATTAGTTTCATTAATAATTTTCTGTTATCAGCACTTTCCTCCTGTAGTGTCCAAATGTTTCAGGAGAAATCATTGGCTCTTGCTGGCCGAATCTGTAATTTTTCGGATTTTTACAAAAATTTTGTTTTAGACGAAGAATCTGACAGGGATTCTAAATAAATTGTTAGTTTCATTAATAATTCTCACTTATCAGCACCATCCTCCTTTAGTGCCCAACCATTTCACGAGAAAACATTTGCACTTACAGGCCGATTCTGTAGATTTTTTCGTGTTTTTACTAAAATTTTGGGATTGAAGAAGAATCTGATAGAGTTTATAAATAACTTATAAGTTTCATTAATAATTTTCTGTTATCAGCACTTTCCTCCTGTAGTGTCCAAATGTTTCAGGAGAAATCATTGGCTCTTGCTGGCCGAATCTGTACTGGATTTTACAAAAAATTTTTACGTGAGAATATTTTATCTGGAGTTTCTTCCTAGGTTTCTGTAGTAATAAGTATAAAAAAATACTACAAAAGTTTTCAAATCACATATTTGTAAAAAAAATGGGCTTAGTTATATACAGTTAATTGTATACATATTCAGAATCGGCGTTTGTTGATCCATATATATGAATATATATTTTTTACGTGAGAATATTTTATCTGGAGTTTCTTCCTAGGTTTCTGTAGTAATAAGTATAAAAAAATGCTACACAGGTGTTCAAATCACATACGAGTATTTGCGAAAAAAAAAATGGGCTAGACATTTCACTAATTAAGTTGACGAAATATTATCATTTCGTTTTGACAAGCATAAATACATTATATAAATTTTATAAAATATTTTTCAAATCAAATTAGTGAATCAGTCCTGGAGTTTCTGTTGAAACTAACAATGGCGTTCAAATACGGATTACTGTTTTTGATGGTAACCATCGGTTGTGCCATGGCCAAATCATCAAATGGTAATATATATATCCGTTTTACATTTTTTTGTGAATACTGAAAGAGTTCTGAACGCCTGGAGTGAGTGGGACTCTTGTCATTTCCTCACTCATCTGATCCTTAACTCTCTACCTACTTCTCGAAAAGACAATTTACGTCAGACATTACCATTGTATTATAGTAGTTATTAAAATTAATCTCCATTTCAGAAAAATAAGTTCCCTAAAAAAAGCATCCCCGAAAGCAATTCCCAAAGTTAATTTATTTATTTATTGTATTAAGTACGCCCTATATGGACTTTTATATATTTAGTAAGTTATAATAAACAGGTGCAAAACACATCACAGTAGGTACATTGATAAAATAACGAACATACACAAGAATAACATAGTGTAAGTACTAAGAATAACATAGTGTAAGTACTATTCCAAGTAATTAGCTACAGAGGCGAATATTCAAAACATACCTCACATTCACTGATACGTATACTCTGGACATATATATTAATAATTTTTGAGGATGTATGCAATAATCGTCTGTTTGTATTTGTATTCCGAGCAGTTTACAGTCTGAAAATGTATTATCTTCTGCGTGAAGTCTAGGTAAAAAAGAATTTTTAAATGACTCAGTCCTGAAATTATTGTTACAATGGAATAAAATTTTAGATCGAGTAGTTCTAGTTGGAATATGAAATTTAATTATGCTGACAATATCAGGGCTGTCTATAAAACCATTCAAAATTTTGAAAATAATAGTTATGTCAGAAACAAGTCTTCATAATTTTAGTTCTTTCATTAAGTAATTCTAATTTATAATTTAGCAGTGGGGGGTATCAATTAATACGTCCGTCACTTCTGGACACACTGACCTCCAAATTTCTTACATACCCATCATACTTTTTTCCTTCCCAGAACTTAATTTTCTTAAAAAAGAGTATGCACACAGCATCCCCAAATATAACACAGCAGGACCTGATATAATTTTTTTTCCTCAGGGCCTAATAAACCAACCCTTCATTATTACCGTATCTTTACATCTGATCACTGTTTTATGTAACTAAATTATATTGTGAAGTAATGAGTTAAGTGGACAACACCAGAAATAAATTGAAACACTCAGGGTTAAGTTAACTATTTATATTTATATTTTTTTAAATATGTACACAACATTCACCATCTATGGTCCCCACTCGAGTCATGAGGAGTCAGCCGCGTTTTTTGGGATTCCATCGCTAGAAAGCCGTAAAAATTCCGCAGACGTACTGTTCTTACAAAAATAGCCACCTCTGTGAGATAGATTTCCCTGAATTATTAACGAATTCAATTAAGAGTGTCTAAAAGACAAACCAGAAAATAAAACACACTAAACCTACCTCAATGCAGCACTAACTCAAAATAAAACGCCTTTATTCACCGCGCTTCACACATTTTTAACACTTCATACAGTGAGCTCGACTTATTCAACTCAGCCCCTTATAATTTCAAAATTAAAATCAATAAATAACATTCACACAATACATATTAATGTACACAGAGTTTTCCATCTCCTTCCCCTCCCTCCCATTATCCTAACCTCATAAGCTAACGTTACAATTTTTATTTTTTAATTGAATACTTTAAATACTTAAGAGAAAACTTATTATAAGTTCATTTTTAAAATGTATTTATCATACACAATAATTATTATAAACGGTTGGTTTTCGCTGGGCGACGGCCTGGACAAGGGTGTTTTCCGATGTCCAATAGCGCTGACTCATTCCGGCTACTCTGTGGCGCTAGCGAACCCATGCACCCTCCCCTCTGCGAACATCTGCGAGGCGCTGCATCGCCAAGGGAGGCCGAACAGAGTTATGTGAATACTTACGTCTATGCTGTTCCTGTACTGTACTGTACTGCTCTGCACTGCGCGGTGCTGGTGGACGTAAATAGATATTTAGTTGTGTCTCTGTACTGAATGAAAATAATTTCGATTTGTAGAGAAATGACAACACATGTGTGCGAATGAATAATAATAAAACTGAGTCATAAGAACTAAGGTAACGCCTTTTAACGAGTACAGGTCGACCTCTGTTGAACTCTGCTGCTGCTCCGAGGTAACAGCTGGCAGTCGTCAACCCAGAGTTCTGTGGAGCTTCATCATAATTATTGCAGTACTGCGCGTGAATCGGTTTTAGTCGATTGAACTCCTCAGTTCCACTCGCTCCCTCAAAGGCACGACTTTAAAGTGTGTTATAATCGATGTAATACTGTTTATTTGCAGGAGAAGGCTGCATCCTAAAGGAAGAAGGGTGGGATGAGTACGGGGTATGTACTTCATTCGTAGACTGTACCTACGCTAAGGGAGAGGGCTGCAGGGGACACGCGCCGCAAGTAAGCAACTTTCTCAGACACCCTCCTACTTATTTGGTTCAGGGACCCCTTTTTCTAATGTATTTTTATTCTTTGCCGTCTTCAAGATAATACATATCCTCCCACATACTTCGTAAATTCCATTAATTTATTTAATATCGTTGATTTCGCTATTTTATTTAATTTAGTCAAATCCATTAATTTCGCCAAATCCGTTAATTTCGTCAAATCTATTAATTTCGTCAAATCCATTAATTTCTTCAATTCTGTGATATTTGCATAGATGTCTCTAGTTTTCACTATTCACAATAGTTCGCAGAGTCACCGACAGATGCCACTAGAGCATAGGATCACCCTCCCTCTGTTAAAAAAAAAACAGAGGTACCAGTTCACGAGGCTCATTTGAAAAACACATAAAACCCTTACAAACCCTGCAAAACAAGGTCACGACTAATTTGATATGAATATTGAATGCCCCTTCGTGGATCAGGGTTAACACTCTACACAAAGACACAAACAGTCTTCTGATAAAGGAACTAATTAGATCACTTTCCATGCCACGAAAACCCAACGATAAATCCGCTATCAAGCTATGATGCAAATTCTATATTTAAATACAAAATACCAAAAATGGTCTTCCGAATGGCGTAACTCCTGCACATAGTTTTAAGCAAACTCTTCCCATTTAATAAAACATCCAAAACGTGAAGCTTAAAATAGTAAATTCTTTAATTACGCTAGAACAAGATTTTTTTTTTATAATAATGGCATTCTGAGTTTAAATTAGATCAAAGACCAAAGAGAATTTCACCTTGGAATAACATAGATTTAGATATTACCTCTTACAGAATATTGGTCTGGAGGCTGTCCCTTTCTCATTCAATTATTTATTTAATCATTGTAGAAAATAATATTAACATAACCTAAATGAAACATGAAAACGAAAAAATTACAGAAAATAAAAAGATTTCAGTCGCATCTGGGACTCGAACCCAGGACCTCTGCCTATCCGGGGCAACCGCTTAACCAACATAGCTAATGAGTCCAGTTCAATTTATGCCATCTTCATCGACATCATATCTCAAATTAATGATTTGTTAATGTTATTCTCCATTTTTTGTCCCATATTTACTGGAAGCCATATTTATAATGATTACACAGTTCCTAAGGAACACAATTGCAAACTAGACAGTATCTTCGGATTAATTTTCGATTTTTTATTAATATGAGACATCTATTGACTTTTTATAAAAGTATAAAGAATATATTAAATTTTTTTTTATTAATGATTATTTTTATTGAGATTTAAAAACCTCATTTTAACGTTTAATCATTGTAGAAAATAATATTAATATTAACTAAAAGAAACATATAACGGAAAAATTGACAGAAAGAATCCGGATAACAAATCTTGAATTTGAGATACGATATCGATGAAGATGGCATAAATTGAACTGGTCTCATTATCTAAGTTGGTTAAGCGGTTGCCCCGGATAGGCAGAGGTCCTGGGTTCGAGTCCCAGATGCGACTGAAATCTTTTTATTTTCTGTCATTTTTTCCGTTTTCATGTTTCATTTGGGTTATGTTAATATTATTTTCTACAGTGATTAAATATTAAAATGAGGTTTTTAAATCTCAATAAAAAAAATTAATGATAACAGAAAAAAGAATTATTTATTGTATTATATAGACCCTATATGGGCTTTTACAAGTATAGTTAGTTATGGTAAACAGGTGCAAAACACACCACAGTATGTACATACTCGTAGTTAAAATAACGAACAAATACATTAATAGCATAATGTAAGTACCATTCCACGTAATTAGCTACAGAGGCGAATATTCAAAACATATCTCACATTCACTGATGCTTATACTCTAGACACATATATTAAAAATTGTTGAGGATGTATGCAATAATCGTCTGTTTGTATTTGTATTCCGAGCAGTTAAACATATCTACTGTCTGAAAATATATTTTCTTCTGCTTGAAGTCTAGGTACAAGATAATTTTTGAATGATTTCTTCAAATGATTGATAACTTTGTGGCATCATTATTAATTATATAATTGAAAATACAATAAGTAAAGTGGTATATACAAAGTGTATTTTCAATTATATAATTTTTTAATGGCTCAGTCCTGAAATTATTGTTACAATTGTATAAAATTTTAGATCGAGTAGTTCTAGTTGGAATATTAAGTTAAATTTAATAAATTAGGTAGTGTCCTTTCTTATTTAATAAGGACAAAGTGCTTGTTGTAAAGCCGGAGTTTTATTGTTTTCTTTCATTTGTTGAATAATATATTTTGTCTCCAGACGTGTTCCAGCTACGCTGAAGACAGCTCGGTGTGTTGCAGGAGCGTCGAGGGCTGCCCGCCGCTGCCGCCTGGTCTGGTCAACGTCCCTGTGACGGGCTACAGGGCGTGGGACTACTGCGTGAACCTCGCCGAGCTGGCCTACCCGTGCTACTACATAGGCGACAGCTGGTCACGAAATACCGCCTGCCCTACTCCGTCGGAGAGCGCGAGCGGAGACGCGGTGAAGACAGGAGATTACCCGCATCTGGTTAGTTCCACCAGCGATATTTATTTATTTATAAATAAAAATATGTATTAACCACTCATCTCACCAGGATAGTCCTGTGTTGAGATAAGCGAACGTATATTAGAGAACGAATATATTATTAAAAAATAATAATAAAAGCAAAGACAAAACAAATTCAAATTTAAATTACAAACATCCATATAATCTACAGTTGGGCCGAAAATCTATAGCTTATGTACCAGACGTAATCTGGCACACAAACGAACTGTAGGGGCACGCCGATCCAGATCTGCGGAGAGGGCTGGTAGGGGAGAGATCACGACGTACTGTTCCTTCTGCGTGGAGGAACGGTATTCACGACAAGACCCTTATTGAAGACTCTTGTGGGCCTTGTCCGTGTGACGTTGCTTATTGGGGTCCAGTCCGAGGCAGTAGTAGTAGATGCGAAGTCGAGCGGGCAGTGGGCAGAGAAGGTCTAGTCGGGCAGGCAGTCAAATGCGAACCTGACTTTTGACTTTTTGAAATAATGGCTTACAGAGCTCCGGGCCAAAAAGGCCCTTTTCTCTTTCATCATGATTTTAAATAGTGGTTGTAGGAAAATAGATTTTATTTAAGTTGAGTTTTATTTTTATTTTGCAAGGGAACATGGCTGCAAGGAAGGGGGGATTTAAATTTTACGAAGGATTTGTTTGGGTTTTTTATGGATGGTATTTATGTTTACATCGTACTGGGCGAGGCAGTTGATGGACGCGTTTTCATGGGTGGGAATTCCCGCATAAAATGATTCCGCGAGACTTAAGATATGATCTTTTAGGAGGGGAATTTCAGAGTCCCGGTGTAATTGTGAAACCCTCATCCATTTAGGAGCTCCCAGGGCTATGCGAATGGCTTTATTTTGGAATGTTTGTAGTCTTTTTAATTGGCTTGTTGAGGCGTGTGCCCAGATTGGGCTTGCGTAAGTTAATTTCGGTCTTATCGTGGATTTGTATATTAAGAGTTTATTTCTAGTAGATAATTTCTTGTTTCTTTTGCATAACATGGGGTAAAGGGCTGCAAGAGTTTTATTGGCTGAGTTTAGGGTTTCAGTGATATGTTTTTTCCAGATTAATCTACTGTCAAGGGTGATTCCGAGGTATTTAATATTTTTTTTCCAAGGGACGTTTTCTCCGAATAGGTGGATGTTGGCCGGTCTTTTAGGACGTCTACGACAGAAAACACAAGCGGCGCTTTTGGAGGGATTTATGCTAATTCGCCATTTTTTGAAAAAAGATTCTCGTTCTGAGGTGTGGGCTTGGACGCGTCGTGCTGCGGTTTTTTCGCTTACTGCAGTCGATATGACTTCAGTGTCATCTGCAAATTTGCCTATTTTTGTTTTTTTTGTGCGATAGTTGTGGATACTGGGGCGGGGGATATCGCTTAGGTAAATGTTGAAGAGTGCTGGCGAGAGAATAGAGCCTTGAGGGACACCGGCTCTTAGCAATCTCACGGTGGAAAAAATTCCATCTAATTTAATTTTAAATTTACGGTCTTTAATAAAATTTGCTATGAGTTGAATCATTGTCAGGGGGATACCGAGGAGGTACATTTTATAAATGAGACCTCTGTGCCAGACTTTGTCGAATGCTTTGCAGACGTCTAGGGAGAGGACTACTGTGTGTTGGCGACAATTGAAACCGTTTGTTATTTGTTCGACCACCCGCAGAAGTTGGTGGAGAGTGGAATGGCCCGATCTAAAGCCGTGTTGGAAATCAGGGATGAGTTTAAGTTCGTCGACTATTTTTTTGAGTCTGGTGAGGATAAGTTTTTCAAGTATTTTTCCTGCACTGGGGAGGAGGCTGATTGGTCTGTGGTTTTGGGCCTGAAGGGGGTCTTTACCAGGTTTGGGGATGAGAATAACGTCTGCGATTTTGTAGTCTTGTGGGAATAAACAGAGTCTAAAAGACGCGTTGCTGATGGCTGTGAAAGCACAAATAGCTTTGGTGGGGAGGCATTTTAATATTTTGTTTGAGATTAAGTCGGGACCAGGTGATTTTTTAATTTTTAGTGATTTTATGATTTTAGTGATTTCCTGAGGGGTTGTGAAGGGGATTGGATTGTCGATTGGGATTTCTGCCAAAATAGAAGAGACTTTTGAGTCTACGCTTGAAACGAATTGAGGGTCGTCGTAGGTCGTGGTCGGGGAGAATTGTTCTTCGAGGCTGTCTGCAAAAGTCTCGGCTTTATCTCTGGAGGAGTATACTGTGCCTTTTGGGCCCGTAAGGGGATATATTCTCGTGGGGGGTTTTCTGAGGGATTTTGACAGTTTCCAGAAGGCTGTTTTGTCGTCGTCGAGAGTGGAGATAAAGTCATGCCACTGTTCGTCTCTGTATTTTTGAAGTTCTACTTTGACCTGGTGTGCGAGGCGGTTCATGCGAATGCGATCGATCGGGTTTGAAAATCTTTAATTAGTTCTTTCAGTTCTGCGGGTAAGTCGGGGCGGAGTTTATCATTCGCGACTTCGACGGTGGCAAGGTCTACGGCTGATTTTATGTCATTTGTGAAATTTTTTGTAGCTAAGTTTAGGCTTTCTTCGTTGTTTATTGAGGTTTGGATTCTTACTGATTCTAGGAGTTTGGGGATTTTATGCCATTGAATTTTTTTACTAGTGGATCTGTGAGACGGTATTGAAGGTAGGGAGCCGTCAGAGAGAAACAAAAGGACCGGATCGTGGTCTGAGGATAATTTTTTTACTGTTTGAAGGGTGTAGAGGAGAGGGCAATTTTTCATAACGATGATGTCTATGACATCGGGATCATTGTTCGCGTTTTTAGGGAATAATGTGGGAATGTCGGGGGCGTTTATGATGAGGGATTTTTCGGCGACGTAGTTGGAAAGAAATAATCCCTTTGGGTTAGTCTTTCGGCTGTGCCACGATCCATGCTTTGCATTAAGGTCGCCAGCTATTATTGTAGGTAAAGGGCTATCTAGGAGTTTATCAAGGTCCGGGGCAGTTAATTTTCTTTTGGGGGGACTATAAGCTGAAATGAGTTTAATTGGACCATTATCTAGAGTGTTGATGACGATACCGGTGGTTTCAATATTTTCGGACGTGGGACAATTTACAAAACAGTGGTCGATGGAATATTTAACAATGATTGTGGTGCCACCGCCAGAAGTGTGGGTGCGGTCGGTGCGGTAAGTTATGTAGTTCGGAAAATTAATTTTTACACTGGGTTTAAGCCAGCTTTCATTAATGAGGAGGACGTCGAGATTGAAATCCATCAGGAATTGAAGGATTTCCCCTTTCCATCTTTTACTTTACCGTCTGCATTCCAGTATGCAGCTTGAAGATTTGACGGTTTTCTAGTTTGTCTAGACATTGAAAAAGATTTTAGTGGTTGTTGGGGAGATATAATATTTAAGTTTTTTTTTAATTGTTGATGAATGGAGTTGAGGAGTGACTGGACATTCGAGAGGAGTTTGGAGTTCAGCTCCATGGCGGATTTAAGCTGTGATGCAGCGTTTGTTAGTGCTGTGATTAATTGAGCTGGTAGGGTTTGGGGCGGGGGTGGGGGGGCGATGGTGGTGGTTGTGGGGGGGGTAATGAGTGTAATGGGCATAGGCGGGAAAGTGACGGTGGTGACGGGCGGGGGGGAGGGGGGTGAGCTTTGAGATGCAAGAATACTGGAATGCGTGTGTGGCTCGTCATTATAGGTAGTGGGAGGCCGTTCTAGGCGGAATTGTTGAGATACTTGAGGAGTTTCGAGTAAATTAAAGTTATTGAAATTGGGATGTGGCCAGGAGTTGGGTTTTTGGACCGGGTATTGCATGAGGGGGCGGATGTTACGGGGGTTCACGTGTCGGAACCTGTTATAGAAGCGGGGAGCAGGGCGTTCGGGGCAGCCTTTGTAGTTGGCCGGGTGGGGCCCTTTGCAAAGAGCGCATTTGGCAGGGGTTGTGGGGAGTTTTGTACATGAGCTGGTTGGATGATTTTCGCCGCATTTGACACAACGAGGGGTTGCATTGCAGCACGACGAAGAGTGGCCATGGTTTTGGCATCGGTAACATTGGCCTACCGATAGTCTCTTCCGTTGGGGTTCGACTGAAATTTTTAGGTGCAGGATTTGAGTCAGTTCTGTGAAGACTTTTTTCGCGGCTTCGTTTCTCGTTAGGTTCACCAACATGAGAGGAATTTCGCGGCGATTTGGGCCCGTTCGCATGCGATGGACGGAGAGGACAGGGTAGGATAAGCCCAGGACATCGCTGATCTCCTGGCTTGTGATTTGCTCAGGGATGCCTCTGAGGACAACCCTGAGTGGTTTGGCCTCGTTTAATTTATATGAGTGAAAATCTATATTTTTCTCTATCAGAATTTTAGTCATTCGGTGGTGGTCACGAGGGGTTTTCGGGTGGATATTAATATTTTTTGTTTGATTTTTAGCAAAAAAGTCTATCCCTTTGTGCTTTATGCTAGTGATTTTTCGAGGGCTGCCCACCCGTTCTTGGAGTGGAGCACAACTGGAGGTATTTTCATGGTAGTAACTACCAGTTGGGGCGTGGAGGGAGGAATGGGGGAACTTGGCGGGGGGGTAACAGTAGGAGGTGAGGGGGGGGAGGAAAGTTGTGGGGTGATGTGAACAGACTCGGCGGAATTGTTGAGGAGCTGTTTTTTTTATCGGAGATGAAGGGTTGATTGTAGGGGAGGATCTGGGAGATTTCCTGTCGCGGTTGCGTTTACGGGAAGGCTTGACAGTTTCCCAATCCATGTTTTCAGCACCAGAAATTTCTGGTGCTGATTCGGAGTCCGAGTCATCAGAAGTCGAATCTTCATTGTTTGAATAGTCGCTGGAGTGTGAAGTGAAGGAGGTGAGGCGCTTGCGGGGGGTAGTGAGGGGAATGGCTTTGAATTGACCGGAGGTCGACGCGGAGGATTGGATTGGGTGAGGTGAGGTGAGGATGACGCAGTTGGTGGGAGTGGTATTACCTGCGTTTATGGGTGAGTTGCAAGGGGAAAGTTGAGACGGAGAGCGCGCTAATTCGTATTGTCTGTGGGTTAAGTTAAAAACATGAATTTTTTCCTCTAGAGTTATGCTGCTCTTATTGGGGCGTGATTCTAAGAAAGAAACTAGCTCGAGATCGATAATCTCGTTTTCAGCTTCGACGGGACTGGATGAGTGAGGGCTGGCGGAGACCATGATGGGGATTAAGATGTGGGTAGAAAATTAATGAATGAGAATTGGTAATAATTTGAAAATAAATTTGAGTGAGTTTAGTACTTGGAGAGAATCTGTAAGCCAATTATAACAATAGACAAAAGACTTACAGGATGGATGTGTGGTGGGGCTATAGTTCAGCTCTGATTTCGTGTTCGTCGTGGGTCTGATAGCGAGCGTTGGCCGTACGTCGTCTTTCGGGCGGAAATCACTCTGGATACAGACACAAGATCACAACACAAAACTTCATAGACGCTGAAATAGTCTGAAATGTTTTATCACGGGAGAAGGCACTGAAGGAATACTTATCACTATGTAAATTGTCTGAATTTCACTGTGTAGATTGTCAGGTTTATAGCTGTTGCCAAGCGGCGAACAAAGGATTGGAAAGTATTCTTGGAATTTTGGCCGGGCCGGATTAGGGAACAAGGGCTCGGGCAAAATTCTTGGAACTTGAACACAAGGCACTGGGTTTTGGAAAAACCGGTAGTATCGAAACGTCGGGTAATAACTCTCAAGAGACGTCTGTACTGCGGCGCTGTCGGAACGAGAATGTCAAATGCGAACCAACTCAAACTGGCTTTCGCAGGCTATTTAAGGCGGTCTACCACGCGCAGACCCCCCGTGCCCTGCGCATATTCGACAAGCCCTTCTCTTTCCCACAGCCGTACTGCTCTAACGTTTTTATTCAAGTCATTCCTGTGACAGGACACATTCCGTCACCGGCAAAATATATTTACAAAGGCGTTGGGAGTCGGAATCGTTTGCTAACAATAAAACAATATTTATTAACGATCCGACTCCTTTACAAATTACAACAATATATACAGAACAAACATGACGATGAAAATGGCCGCGTCTAAAGTTTCTGGGAGAGACGTTGACGTCCGATACAGATTTCAAGAATAATATTTTAATTGTAATCCAAATAACTATCGTAAATTATCTGTGCTCCAATTAGCCGCAAAAATAAGGTGACAATATTTTATCAATAAGCGAAGTGAGTAAATAATAATAGGTGAATAATAATACGTAAATATTAATCAGTGTTTAAGTTAGTAATATGTAAATACTAATAAGTTATTAATAAAAATTAAGCAGTTAAATTTAATAGTATTAAGAAAATAATTATCAATTTATTTTAATTGACGCGTGTAAACCTCATTGTAATATTTAATCATTGAAGACTATTAACAAACTAATTGAAATAAGATATCGAAAAAACTCGCAGAAAATAAAAAAGGTATCAGTTGCGAATGCGACTAATTCAGGATTTCTTAATATCCCCAATAAAAATACCAGACTAATAACGTAACTTGTATGGGAGAGACGAAAATTCCCGAACACACCCGTTAGCTTCGGCTGACCTAGAAATACTAAACGAGATGACGCAGGAACAAACTTGACGTATACGAATGTTTTATGGGTTTCGGGTATAGCTTTTTTTATACCTGAACGTACGTGATACGGGTTGTTACGTTCGGACGATAATACAGCGACCGTATCACGTACGTCCGAATGGGTAGGGCGGTTAAGTCAGTATTTCCGAAAATACAGGTCGCGACCATAGAATAAATATCCCGGGTTTCGTCAATTCATTTTCGTCACTATAAAATATTTGGAAACAAACGGCGGCAAAGTAGCCTAACCGATACGTGAATCTAGTATGTAACATGACGTATTAGAATATATGCCAAATATAAAAAATAAAAAAAATACTTAGAATGTACATTTTTAACCCCAACTCACATAAATACCCAGTTAGACAAGCGCACGCACAAAACATTAAGTGGAACGGCTGCGCCGCCTGTTTCATATTTAACTTAATTTTGGATTTAAGGCCAAAATACTCACTTAAATTTAATGATTTTTTTTCATCAAAGAGTATGGTAAATATCTAGAGTACGGATTAGAATTAATTTATTTATTTTTGTTTTACATTATGAAATATAGGCCATTAAAGGAATTGATTTTTGGCGATTTTAGAGGCACCTTTAATAATTATTTGGGGAATAACGGTGATTTTAAAAAAAATTACCCCGTCTGCATTGAAAATATAATAAAATTTTTAAAAAAATTTAAAAACATAAGCATTATGGTGGACTTTAAATTAAATTACAAACGACCGATTTACGTTTTATCACAAATTTTCCTAATTTAAAATGTCGACCCGAAAAAACGTTCTTTTTTTAAAATGTTTTGTTTTTGTATTTTTATTTACGTAATCATATTTACATAGAATATATTTTTTTTATTTAAAATGCGATAAACCCGCCAATAATTTTCTAAGTTGCCTCTAAAATTATGATTTTTTTCATAATTTTAAACATAAATAAATAAAACACTTCTTATCCATAATACATATTTATTAAACCTTTAATTAGAAAATATATCATTCAGTTTGGATGAGTATTTTGGCTTGAAATCCAAAATTATGTTATATATGAAACAGGCAGCGCAGCCGTTCCTCTTAAGTGTTGCCGGTAAACCTACCTGCTGTCGGTATCACGCATTCTTATTGAACTCGGTTTATGTTGATTCCTTTCCGACCCGTGAGTTTAACACTAGCACGCAATATTTGCGCTCACTTCAAAATGAGGGAAGTGATTCTTCACCATTAAAATTAATTTTGTCGAGTCTGCAAAAATGTAGTTAGTGTTATGAGAACATAAATATTTTCATTCAGAACATTGTGAATTTTTTCTTTCATGAAAACTTGGGAATGCAATTTTTTACACATAAATTATTAAGAATTTTAATATTGCATTCTAAACATGGGAATGGTTTCTCCTCCGCCTTCGTGAATTTTAATCGGAAAATTTTGGCTTTGGAGATGTTCAAACTACATTTAGACCATTGGAATAGTTTCTTTCCTGATTGTCCAAGAAATGAATTCTTTATAGAAACATTTATGAGAATAACACATTCAGAACATGGAAATGGATTCTTTCCAGAGCTCGTAAGAACTTTATTCTTTCATGATAAATTGATGAGAAACTTTCATTTCAGAACACGGGAGTGGTTTCTCCTCCGACCGCTTTAGTGGATTTTAATCGTTTAATCTGAATCTTGGCACATGTTAAAACTACATTTAGATCTGTAGAAAAAAACTGCGATAATTAAAATTGTGAAAAAAAGAGAATTTTTGGTTACAAATTCGAGTTTTATGAAGATCTTGTTCCTTTTCTGTGTCTGTTAGTTAATCTTTTTTTTTTACATGAATACCGCACAAGAGTCTCAACTGCTCCCAACCGTCTGGAGCCAGTGAGTCTATGGCATCCCCAATTAGGCGAATGTTGTGAGGCTGAAGGTATTGAGGAAGGGAAGCAGAAGAGGGAGAGGAAGGTGGGGAAATACCTGGCTATTTAGATCTGGTCACCAAACACGGCTAAAAGCCATTTCAAGCAACGTTTCAATTCTGAATGGTGGTCTTTCACCAGGGCGATACTGAGAGTATCTTTCACTCTGGAACGTGCGCAAATACACTATACATTATTTTTTATATCAATTAATTGTGAAACAGCACAAATTAATTAAATAAAATTTACTTGCGCACGCCGGGATTTGAACCGGCGACCCTCGGATTCGTAGTCGAGAGTCTTACCCCTCGTCCATGGAGGCCGTCAAAACTACTTCAAATTGTTGGATAATTAATTTTGTTTATTATTTTTAGGTCCTGCTGGGTACCAATAGCAATGACTGGGGTTATGCTTCGACGGGTACACTTATAAGTGAAAAATGGGTGTTGACTAGTGCCTCCGTAGTGTCGTAAGTTTTATATGAATACTGTTTTTATACGAAATCCACTTCTGGAGGCCCCGAGCATATATTGCATAATTGGATTTTTCGAGAACGATCACAAAACAAGTTAAAATATTTTTTACACGTATAATAAAATAAAATTTAATTCGTAACAAATACTTTAGAAAAAAAAAACACATTTTATTAATAAATCATCGGTGAAAGTTTCGTTTGCAAGTGCTTTCCTATTTGTATGGTGTTAGTATATTTTTAGACTATGTTTTAATTGTCTCTGAGACAATCATATTCAAAAGATATTTTAATTTACGCATTTAAAAACCAGGATAACTTTGCACATACAAACTCGGATCGATTCACAAGATCCCCATTACAACTTACATTCCACCAAGCTATAACTGAAACAACCTTTGGACAAAGAAATTTGCAATATTTGACTATAAAAGTATTTAACATCCTCCCTCTAGCAATAAAAACCATTACAAAAATAACCGAATTCAAAAATTATATTATTCAAGATGTACATCGTATGATTTAAGAAGGTCATGTAAACGATATTTAAAAGTTAGCTTGTTTTTAAACAAATTGAGCAATGTTTTTATATTTGTTCGTATTTCTTATGTATAGATTGTTCATATTATTGTTGTTTGTTAATATATGTAACGGGCGGTCTGTAGCGAGCTTGTTGTCCCAGACCGCTCAGAATCAAACGACTAAAAATAAAAACGTTAGCGCAGTATGGAGGTGGGACAGAGACAGCCTTGTCAGGCATTCATACGGCGCCGTTGGTCTGCACGTTACGGACCGCCTTAAGTGGCCTGCGAAACCCACTTGGGGCAGTTAGCATTCGACCGCCAGCCTGATAAGTACTTCTCTCTCCACCGCCCGCTCTGACTTCTGAACTACTCGTCTTCTTTTATTCCGACCACCGCCTCGGACTGGATAAAAGTCGTTGTCATCAGTACCGTTCCGGCACCCAGAGGGAACGGTAGGAGTCCTACCTCCCCTACCAGCCACGCTCCGTAGATTGGGATCAGCCGGCCTCACACAGTTTGCTTGTGTGCCAGATTACGTCTGGTATACCATCAATTTGAATGTTTTGCACTTAATGTCGTTAATGTATACGTCGAATATGAATTTATAATAGATTGTGATTCCTAAAATGTTTATTATAAAAACAAATTACAGTTAAATTTGCATTGGTCCATTATTTGCAGAGACACTGGGGTGAAATTCGCCAAAGTCGGGGGACTAGCAGCTGCCGGAGGAAACGTTATTAACATTTTAAGACATATTACTCACCCAAGTTTCGAGGGATATGCGTTCCATGATATTGCGCTCGTAGAACTGGAAGAGAAGTAAGTTTTTTGTTCAACTGTGGAGTGTGGTTATTATTTTTTATTGCTCGTGAAAAATCACTGACTGAGACTAGACTAGCCAAAATGAAAGCTGAGAAATTTTGTTAATTTATTTCTTTATTTACGGTCAATGACCTTTTGCAAACATTACAAAAAATACAATATACTAGCAAATATACGCACGCCATTAATTAGGAACACATTAATTACAGCGATAATGAAGCAAAAGAACAAAGCAAAGAGCATACAGACAGGAACTTACAAGACAAATAAAAAACATGAAAATATTTATACGTAATACGTTTCAATGTACTCGTTTTTACTTGGACCAGGGACATATTAAAGTAGTCAACTACTTAAGAGGAACAGCTGTGCTGCCTGTTTCATACATAACTTTATTTTGGATTTGAGGCCAATATACCCATCCAAACTGACTGATATATTCTTTTAATTAAAGGTTTAGCAAATATCTAATATGGATGAGAAGTATTTTATTTATTTTTGTTTTAAAATCAATTTAGAAAAATATTTGCGGGTTTACTGTATTTAAAAAAAATTATCGTATATGCTATGTAAATACGATTAAGTAAATGAAAACATAAAACAAAACATTTAAAAAAAGAACGTTTTTTCGGGTCGATATTTTAAATTATGTTCGGCAAATTTGTGTTCCAACGTAAATTGGTAGTTTTTAATTTAATTTAAAGTCCACCATAATGCTTATTTTAACATATAAAAATTATATTTCATTATATTTTCAAAGTAAATAAGGTACAACTTTTTTTAAATCACCGTTAGCCCCCAAATAATTGTTAAAGGTGCCTCTAAAATCAACTCCTTCAATGGCCTATATTTCATAATGCAAAACAAAAATAAATGAATACTTCTAATCCGTACTAGATATTAACTATGCTTTTTGATGAAAAAAAAAGATCATTAGGTTTAGGTGAGTATTTTGGCCTCAAATCCAAAATTAAGTTTTGTATGAAACAGGCCGCGCAGCTGTTCCTCTTAAATATTAGATTATACAAATTTTTTAATTATAAATTTCTTAAATTTATTTCATACATAATAAAAAATGAACGCATTTCAAATGTACAATTTTTTTTTTTTATTAAATAAATGAAAGATACAATCGGACAGTTTTAGTAAACAAAAATGAGGGCGCTGCGATCGTAAACTTTTTAAATAACAACACCAAGATGGCTTCATAGGAAGATAAAAGTATGTTTTAAAAATCACAATGGTCCACGTGCGTGTTTTTTGCATTCTCCAAACGGTATCCACAAATTAATGGAATTTACTTTCCCAAAAGGGGTGATTCTACATCACATTTTAAAATAATTTCATGTGAAAACTTTTTTAAACGTTTTGGAAGGAGGATTACATGGGAAGGTGATTTTGTGAATTTATGAAATTTATTTATCGAATTAAATAATAACAAAATAAAATTCACAGATCAAAAATTCATATAAAAAAAAAACAATTTTGATGTTTTGCACCATTTGCAAAAAGTGTGTAATGTCATTGATTTTGCATTGTTGAGAAACAAAATGGCAAAGACTTAGCAGCTTGGGATTGCCATAGTAATGAAAAATGTAGTTCCGCTTTATTAAATGTCTACTTTTCATTGCCAAGCAATAGGTTGCATTAATATCGCTTGTCTGAATTGCACTAGTTCCAATTTTGAAAATGTCACATTCGTAAGTTAGCTCAAGAAAACTATTTTTTTTACTATCAGCCGTGGGTTAACAAATCGTTTTTTCCTCAATTTCAGCGTGCGTTTCTCCAAGAATGTTCTGCCCGCCTGTCTCTACACTGGCGGTGTACTGCTTGATGAGAAACTAAAAGAAATTGTGGGGAACTACATAAGTGTGAGTAATCTTAATAAATACCTACATGTATATTTTTCCTTACATTTTTTAGCGAATTTTGAAAACTAGCATAATCATTAGAATAACTATATTTATATGTTGATACAATGACGATGTACAAATTTATTCACATTCTCAGATATTCCCCAAGGACCCAATCTGGGTCCAGTGTTCTTTCCAATATTTACAAACGAAATTGAGAGGGACTTTGATTATTCAAGGTTTTAACCGTTTGCAGAGGGCCTTAAAATATTTTAGATTTTTTTTTTTAATGGTGTTGTCAATTTTAAACCCTCAACAAAAAAAATACAAATTTAACCCACGATCAACCAAAGTATTAATTAATTTAGATTTTTATTATGCTGATCATATGGGAACATTTTAAAGGTCCAAAATAGTGCTCTATTTGCTGGGCTTGTATAAATAATACCAAACTACACGTCTTTGAAAATTGATGTATTTACTTGGTTGAAACTACTGGACCAAAGCAAGAATGATGGTCCTGATAATATACTACCTATTTTTTTAAATAACCATGCTGCCACTCTCACATATCCACTACATTTTCTTTTTAACGAGTCATTACAAATAGAACACATTCCCGAGAAATGGAAAAAACTGTTTCCATTTCCTGAGCTATACCTTTTTGTACATTGGTACTGTGTTTACACTTTCCAGTGAGGAAACTGCATTTCATATAATTATAGACCGATTTGCTTTTTATCAACTATTCACAAATTGTTAGAGAAATTTCTTTTAAATAAAATCATTCACCACTAATCTCACCCTAATATTTTAATATACCAAACTAATATATCCGAGTCCACGTCCACGAAGTTACAAATTGTTTCTTTCTATACCGATTTCAACAATTCATTCGACAAAGTTAAACATAATATTTTGTTAAAAAAGCTTGAGAAATTTTGCTTTGAAAATCTGCTTAAAAAATTATCTAAGAAACAGGCAATTGGTTGTTAAAATTGAAGGCACATCATCACTTAAAATCATTGCTACCAGTGGTGTTCTTCAAGGGTCATATTTGGGACCAATTTTATTTTTATTATTTTCAATGATGTCGGATGTCTTAAAAATTTACAAAGCAATAAGAAATTACTTATGACTGATACTGTATACAGAATTTAGGTAATAATAATAAAGATATTGTCGATATTTTTAACACGTCCATAACAAAATATAAACAATTATTTAAATTTATTTCGGCAAGTAGAACAACTAGTCTTATCGATCAAATTACCTTGCTCTGTCTGGAACTATTAATTTATTATTATGATAATTAAATGATATTTTAATCCAACTTACTGGCTACGAAGGAATTGTTAAAAAGATTTTATGAATAATATTATTTATTTCTTATATATGACACCTCACAAGGCGCCCTTGGATGTATAGAGCACGTACAGGGTAACTATATCGCTGCTCGGTTGGGCAACGTTGTAAGGCGGAATAAAGGGGGGCTGTAGGAAGGGATTTGTTAATGCGGGATTTGAAGAAGCCCGGATTAAATATTGGAGGAAATACGGATGCTGGTAGCTCGTTCCACATACGAACCGACTTAAACAAAAACGAGTGGGCGAAACGACGAGTTCTCATGAAGCCGACATCAACCATGAACGGATGTTCCGCCCGTGTCCGTCGAGTTTCACGCACGTGCATCGGCGCGGAGGGATCAACGCTGCTAGCTCCTTCGAGCAGGTTCCATTTAAATATCTGTAGAACAGACTCAGCATACCTACATTGCGTCTTTGCATCAGAGGTGGCAGTCGGTCCGTTAACAACGTTATCAGACGAATCGCCCTCCTTGGCACAGAATCAAGCAGGTTTATCAAGTATTTGGGAGCTCCAGCCCAGAGGTGACTTCTAAATTCAATTTTTGGACGTACTTGAGATTTTTATAGGATTAACAGTTGTTCCTTAAATTTATCATCATAATATTTCCGTTAAATACCAACTTCTTCTTTGCTTCTGATTATTTGTACTTTTTCCATACCATTTTTAATTTTCTCCTCTTTGTTATATTTTTATTTAGAAGCAGACTAGAGAAGAGTGGGAAAAACTAAGTGGAAGAGGATTGAAGCCGGATGGGAAGGCCTGGGAACTGAAGGCTAATGTCTTCCCTATGAAGTATTTAAAGAAAAGAAAAGAAAAACAATCTCAATATTAGCTTTCTCTCGCAAAGGAGAGCCAAGGAGTTCACTGTTCAAATTTTTACTAAGTCGCCCGGATGCGCTAGGTTAATACGCGTTTTTTGATATCCATATCATAATTATTGTAGAAGGAAAACAATTTTAAATGAATTTTTTTCTAAATATTTTTACTCCTTCAGACTCCTCTTCTCCTGGCAGAATCTCGGTGATTTTGTAATTTTACATGCAAGTTATCACCAATTTAGAAGCAACAAAAAAATACATATATTATGTCAATCTCGAAAAAGAAACGCACGCTCATCGAATTGTGTCTGCGAGATCCATTTTTATAAAATGACGCCATTTAAAATAAATATTGAAAAAAAAACAGCACTCTTAGTTCCTGCAATGTATTTCTTAAACATAAAAAAGAATCATGTAATAATGTCGGGTTAGGTACCTAAGCATTTTGCCAAAAAGCTTTCTTTTGCGAGAAAAGGCTAATATTGAGAGTGCTTTTCTTTTATTTAAATACTCAAAAGGGTAAACCGGAATTCGTGAAGATGCTGTGATCATCTCGGTGATATCCCGAGGTGATATTTGGCTTCCTTTGAACGTTCCCCAATCACGTTGTTGTATTTTCTTGCAGATGGACGTCGACATTCTTCCCCACGAAAATTGTTCCACGCTCTATGAGGGATTGGCAATTGTTCCAGGAGGGGTGAGGGAATCCACCCAATTCTGCGTCGGAGAGACAAATGGCAAAGATTTAGGCGTAAGTTCTTTTAAAAAATATATATTTTGAAAAGCAATTTCTTAAAATTAAAATTGTATTGCGGATGACGTGTGTAGTGTATAAGTGTGTGTTTGTGTGTGTGTATGGGCGTGACAAGTGGTGATCTACATATAGAAGTGGTGTCATATGTATGCGCATTGAGCGGTTTGTGTAATTGTCAAGATGCTTCTTTTAAATGTGGCCAGTGAATCCGAAAAAAAACATCAATGTTTGAATTGTTTAGGTAAATATCATTGAATGAATGAAGAGCACGGTTAATTGGTGAATTTGCAGCTGCATTTGTTTTGTAACTATGAGTGTGGAATAGTGCTGTATGGCGGGTACGTCACAGACGTTTGTTGAAACAGAAGCTCGGTACAGACGATATTACTATTTAGAATTCTATGTCGAAATGTTAAATCAGATACTGTTCGCCTTTGTTGCAAATATTGAAAGTTATTGTTGCATTTGTAGGGGAGATATTTTATAAATTTCTTTTCAATGCGTTCTGTACTATCAATGTACACTTTATAAAGAGAATTCCATATTGGTGAGGCATATTCCAGTGGACTTGAAAATATTACATTTTGATTGTTCGCGGCTCTCTGAACACTTTGCCTAAGCTTAAAATAAAACAACGCAATTTGTATGACCTGTGAACGATTGAATCAATGTTTAATATATCTATCTTTATATTCTGTTTTAGAGTTGATGGGTTCGTTGTGAGTGAGTGAGTGAGTGAGTTGAGTGATTAAGAAAACTTACTTACATATATAAATTAATTTAAAATTATTTTGTATTCACCACTTTAATCCTCTACATGTTTCGAAAGCGATGCTTTCTTCATCAGGGATATACAGAATACTAAAAAATATTAACGTCAAGTATAGACAAATGATAAACATAGAACACAAGAGTGGAAGATACTCTCAGTATCGCCCTGGTGAAAGACCACCATTCAGAATTGAAACGTTGCTTGAAATGGCTTTTAGCCGTGTTTGGTGACCAGATCTGAATAGTCAGGTATTTCCCCACCTTCCTCTTCTTTTTCTCCTTCCCTTCCCCAATACCTTTAGCCTCACAACATTCCCCAATTGAGAATTCCATAGTCTCACTGGCTCCAGACGGTTGGGAGCAGTTGGGACTCTTGTGCGGTATTCATTAAAAAAAAAAATAATGTAAGAATAGACAAATTATGAACATAAACAAAAATTGATTAAAGTAGGTAGTAATTAATCAAAAATACTAATAAAAAATTATTATAAAACAATGAATAACAAATTTATATTAGAAATTAAAAAAAGTTTTTTTTTTTATTATTAATATTAATATGAAAATAAATTCATGAGACAGCTATTTTAAAATTAATATTTGATTATTAATTCAATTTAATTCTCTGAATTATCTAATTGTAAACCGGTTGTATCTGCATGTAAAATTTTGAAACCTTTATTTATATCGAAAGAATGATTGGTTTCTAAAATATGATTTGCAAATTGAGAATAATTTTTACTATTTAAACATCGTAAGTGTTCCTTAACTCTAATACTGGAATTTCTAGACATCTTTCCCATGTAAAAATAGGTGCGATCGTTACAAATTAATTCATTTAAACCCGATTTATTTATAATATTATCTTTATCTTTGTTATATAAAATACCTTTTTAAAAATTTATCATTAGTATAAAAAGCTAGTTGGATAGTATTTGGGATGTTTTTAATTATTAAATTTATGGGGTTTTTGTTTAAAAATAATATTTTTCTCCACTGTTTACTAACATTTGTCGACATACATAAGATTTAATAATTTTTTTCTTTTAATTTTTGTTTAGTATATTATCCATTAATTTAGTACTATAATCGTTATTTTTTGCAATCTGTTTAATTATATTTAATTCTTAATTATATGTTTATTTCTGGTAAATGTTTGTAATCGTTTCTTTTCCCTTCTTTCTGTCAACAGTACCACTCTTACGGCGCACCTGTGCAGATGAACAACGGAGCTTCAGTGGCTTGCACACAGATCGTCTTGGGAGTGTTCGCCAGCGCTGCAGACCCGGTCCACCTGGCCACTCGAGTGGTCGCATACATCTCCTGGATTGAGGACTACGTGTGGCCGACAGTTCCGCTTTCTAAAATAACAAACGACTTTTAAAAAGTAATTACATTTGTTGAAAAAAATCCTTGATTAAATTGATTCTATATTTTACTGCGACTTTCTTTAATCCCTTTGTTTTCTGATTCTTGTTATGGAAAGCATATATTATAATAATATAATATTATATATTATTATAAGTAATAATTAATAATTTCATTCAATAATTACAAGTCAAAGCAATTTTCACCAATAAAATGTAGACATAATTTGTCTCGACGCCATCTATTTGAGGGATTTAGCCGTTACAAGCCTTTCTCATACTAATAAAGTTGGTTGTTTACAGGTGAAATATAATAAAAAACAGTAATTATTGAATGAAACACTAGTATATATTGATTAACTTGGCGGGTTTGCGATAAGCCGACGTAGCTCAATGGTAGAGCATCTGACCGGCAATCAGAAGGGTGCAGGTTCGAGTCCTGTCGGCGACATTTATCTTTGCTCGGAAAGGTTTTTTTCAATTTGGATGAGTGTTCCAAGCTAATAATTATTGTTTATAAAAATAATTGTTACCCTTTGCGCTATGCACAAAAATCTTGTCTTAAGTTTTTAAGAACTTTAGTTTATCAATTAACCATAAATTCATTTGAATTATTTCATTGTGTACCTGGATGACATATTAATCGCTTCAGCAAATGAAGAACACCAGAGGCATTTAAACACATTGTTAAAACGTCTAGCTGACAACGGACTAGTTATGAACAATCAAAAGTGTAAATTTGGTGAAACCACTGTGAACTTTCTGGATCATACTCCCATCAAAGAAAAATTGTACGTTATGTAATATAGGCCATTAAAGGAATTGATTTTTAGAGATTTTAGTGGCATCTTTAACAATTATTTGGGGGCTAACGATGATTTAAAAAAAGTTTTACCCCATTTACGTTGAAAATGTAATGAAACCTAAAACTAAAAATTATAAAAAAATACATTAAAATAAGCATTATGGTGGACTTTAAATTAAATTTAAAAAATATCAATTTACGTTAAAACATAAATTTGCCGAACGTAATTTAAAATATCGACCCGAAAAAACTTTTTTTTTATGTGTTTTTATTTATGTAATCATATTTACATAATACGATAATCCAAATTTAAGTCCACAATGGAGTGCTGATACCAACTCTGATGTATGGCAGTGAGGCATGGAACTGGCAGAGGAAGGATGAAAGAAGACTGAATTCTATAGAAATGAGATCTCTAAGACGAATGTGTGATAAAACCATGTATGATCCATTGAAAAATATTGAGATTCGTAAAGAATGCAAGGCTGATGTAAGCGTAGTGAGAAATATTAAGAAAGGGACGCTTAGAAGGTTTGGGCATGTAGAGCGAATGAATGAAGAAAGGAGTGTAAGGAGAATATATGACGCGAATGTGAATGGAAGAAGAAGCCGGGGACGTCCAAGGAAGACGTGGCACGATCAAGTGAATCAAATACTTGAGTCGGGCCATGACAGAAGTCGGAATAACAGAAGAGAATGTATGTGACGTTGTATGAAAGTGAATGAAGCACGAAGTGTATGCCAAGATCGAGTTGTTTGGCGGTCCTCCCTCTCTGCCTACCCCTGCGGGGAAACGGCGTGATGGTTAGTTAATACGATAGTTTTTAAAAATATCTTATAAACCCGCAAACAATTTTCTAAGTTGCCTCTAAAATTATGAAAATTGATGTTTTTTCATGGCATACACTTCATACTTTAAAACAAAAATTAATAAAACACTTTTCATCCGTACTAGATATTTACTAAACCTTTAATTTAAAAAAAACATATCATTCAGTTTGGATCCAAAATTAAGTTATGTATGAAACAGGCAGCGCAGCCGTTCCTCTTAAGCACTGATGAAACAATAGTAAAGAGTAACTCACTCCACCTAATTGTGAAACGTGAGTGTACCAGTGTAAGCAGAACTCCAATCGTCGGCATCAACACTCAAAAAGACCTAAAAACAATAAAAAAGTAAATTGTTTAAAAAAAAACATGACACAGAGAGAGCCAAAAAAAATTTTTTTTTTCAGGTGGCGACCAAAATTCGAACATAGAACCTACTCTATCCGGCAGGACCATTATTTGACCATTGCCGGAACCTATTTATATTTACCTTATTCCTTAAAAATTATGAATATTGTCTATACTAGAAATTGTTTTTAAATGTTTCATTTGAGATGTGTTAATATTATCTTCTTCAATGATTAAATATTACAATGAGCTTCAATAAGTTATTCCAATAGTGTAAATATTTCTTATGTTTTCACAAACCGTTTTCTGATCTCAGACAAAAAGAAATAGTCGGTCTTTTCATTTTTTCATTTCCTAGTTTCTTATTGGTCATGAAGTGACGAAACATTTAAAGTTACTGTCTCTAAATTTACAGGTTCTTTATACAAATAGAACGGCGTCTTTGCGCCTCACACTTTTCACCGCATGATGGTAGTTTTAAATAATACCTGACCGTTATTGTCAATTGCGTCTTGTGATCTCTGTGGGGAAAAATCTAGTCGGTCTTTCCTAGCATGTGGACACAGCGCGTTGAATGCTCTGTTCCAACATTCATTCGCGAGGATGGTTCAACCGTTCTTTCGAACGCATTGAACTTGGCCGACCCGAGCGTCAGTTGGCTCCGAGTAAGATTGTCCCTCGCGCAGAGATCGAACAAGTATGATGGTGCCGTTTCATTCAGTGCCTAACTACGGTCGTGGCGATTGATACATCCTATATGACTATGCCGTCGGTGGAACTCACCAGATTCGGAAAATCTCCTATCTTTATTTCATCTCCGCTCTCGCTCTCCAACCGAGTACAGCAATTGTCTTCACGTGACCAGGTATCGCCCATGAAGAAGCATGGGTTCGCCAGGTGAGCGATGCTCACTTTGAACTTTGAACATTGAATTTATTTGTTCACAGAGATCCTAAACAATGAGTTTACTGGCTCTAACATAATTATATAAGATTATCTATTGATACTTTACGGTGATTTTAATGAATTTGGGTTTGTTGGGTGAGAACTAAAAACTATACTGCGGCTGTATGCAGGTTTAAAATTATTCCTTACGTAGGACATTCTTCGGTTTCATATATTTGAATTTATCATTTTCGCTGTAATTTGCGAGCGTATTTATAGTTGGATTTGAGTGGCCTTTTAGGCCGCCGTAAAATTTAGAAGCCTGAGTGACAATGAAATCGTTTATCAACGGAATGTTGGAATCGTTGTGGAGAGTAGAGATTCTACTCCACTTGGGTGCATTTAGCGCGAGTCTAATGGCTTTGTTTTGGAATAATTGAATTTTTCTAATATGATTTGCAGTGGCATGCCCCCAAATAGGACATGCATACGTGAAACACGGCCTTATGGTAGTTTTGTAAAGTAGTAGTTTGTTATCCGTTGATAGACGACTTTTCTTGCCGTGCTCCTGCAACACACTGAGCTGTCTTTAGCGTAGCTGGAACACATCTAGAGATACAAAACATATTATTCAATAAAACGAAATTAATAAAATTAGAGAAACAATGAAATTACATGACTATACATCTTGAAGCTTGAAGGCGGCAAAAAATAAAAACGAAGGCAGTGAACCAAATAAGTAAAAGGGTGCCTGACAAAGGTGGAACTTTTCTTACTTGCGGCGCGTGTCTTCTGCAGCTCTCTCCCTTAGCATAGGCACAGTTTGTGAAGGAAGTACACACCCCGTACTCATCATCCGATCCATCTGTCTTTAGGATGCAGCCTTCTCCTGCAAATATACAGTATTACATCGATTAACACTATTTAATTTGCTCTTGTGAGAGCTAGTGGGACACTGTCACCCCACTCCCAACATACTGACACTTGCAGCTGTTGGGAGTGGAATGCAAACACTAATAGCTGTAGGAAATGTGAATACTCCCAATGAAAACCCAAATATACTGTATCAAAGGGAGTGGACCTCTATTGTCAAGGAAATATGATATACGAGTATTAACGATGTATGCAACTTACAAATTTGTGGACAAAAAACATAACATTTGTAGCAATACAGTTTTGATATTTAAAGCAAAATAAAGTATAAAGTTTTTAAAATGGCGGAAAATGGTTAAAAATTGGCTTGATGTACACATATTAACTGTAAATACAGATAAAACAACTTTTTAAAGTTTTAGAATATCAAATAAGCTATAACTATAAAACAGCCTCAAACTGCACAGCTGTAACTCATTGTTAAACTCACGTACTTGCCCTTCGATGAATAGAGTTAAACATATAAAATATCTTGGTATACACATAGACGATCTTCTTAAATGAAAATGTACATGTTGGTTGCGCCGGTTACGGTTCATTTCGGATAGCCTAGTAGTTGATTTGCACAATAATATGCATCCTAATAAAACCTACCCAATTGTAATCCATACCTAATCCATCGACTCTGCTCGCAACACATTGTCACCTGTGATCTCGTCAAACACGCACCAACCGCACTCGCAACGCAATTCCTCTTGTGTTTTATGCTATCAGTCTATTGTTATTACTACACCGCCGTGGTATTCGTTAGTGTGATCCACTGCAGACATTTTAATGTCTGCAATTTATATTGAACATTTACATATGTGCTCAAGTGCCAAGGATAAAGGGTAAGTCGTTTGGATTCCATCATTACCTTTCCCTATTTTACCCCTGCATATTTTGATCAAATCAATTGGTAATAATTTAATTTGTGATAACGGAATTCAATGAACCAGCGCAACCACATGTTACAAATAACAACAAAACTAAGAAAACTCATTTATTCTTTAAAAATGTTAGATAATATACTGAATAGAAAACAACTGAGGCAAGTTTACTGAGCTCTTGTACAGTCATCTCTCGAATATGGTATTATCAGTTGGGGTCGTACAACAAATACTTGCCAAAAATTACAAATAAAAGCAAAAATTCAGAAACTAATCCTGAAGGTTATTCTTAAAGTTCCATTAAGGACGAGAACTGATTTCATTTTTAAGGAACTACATGTTCCCAACTGGAAAAAAAAACATTAAAAAAATATCCTCCTGCATCAATTTTAGAATATCCATAGGTTTGAACAAAAAACAAGCACTAGAGCCCTAAGACAATCACATGTAAAATCTTTTAATATCACAGTTTGTGTCACCTCTTATAGACAAATAAGTTTTAATACAGTGCTATCAAGCTATTCAATTCCCTACCTGTACCTAGTGACATCAGAAATACACAATACAAAAGTCCCCTTAAAAGTAAAATCTTTGATCACTTCGAATAAACCTGTCAGCTTCTAAATTATTTATGAGAGGGACGTCGGAGAGTTATTATTGGTGTTTTTAAAGAGAAAAATATTTATAACGTTTTTTTTTATTTGCATGGGCTTAGCATTTATCAAAATATAATCAAAAATATTACACATTTCTGACCGTTCTACGCATGTTTCACAAAAACATTTAAAAAGTTGAACATCCTTAAAAAATTCTTTGAAGGTTTTTCTGTAACTTGTCGATAAGATAAATTTAAAAAAAAGAACAGTGTGTAGTTTAATTTTTTTATGAACACTACGTAACTTTATTTTTTTTTTTTTTAATGCGGATTACCAATCTTTTGTTAAGTTTATTTACAAAAACGATACGATAAGAGATTAAAAATTTCTCCATTTTAAAATCTTATTCGTATTTTTAATATTTTGTAAAACATCCAATGGGACGGTCGGAAGAAGTAATATTTCTGATTATATTTTGATCAATGTTAAGCCTATGTAAATTTAAAAACATTGTGTTTATCGTATTGCGTAATAATACTAACATTATTTTGAATTAATAAATAATAACTCTCCGCCGTCCCTCTCGCTCTTAAATTAGTATACTCTGGATTTTTTTGTTTTTATTTGTAATTGTAATCTATTTATCTATTTGTCATCTAAATACCCTAGCTGAACAACCACCCCTGTAAATTTCCATCTCAACACAGGCGTTTCACACCTAGTGAGGTGGGCAATACGTCAGCTGATAACGAATGTTCACATATATATTCATATCAGTCAAATTATGTATATATATATATATCATTCAAACTACTTTCTAAACCTTCCCGCCACTAATAAAAAAAAACTGTGCTATTTTCAGCGAAACCGTTCCAGTGATTTTCGAGAACATCGAGGACAAACAAACTTGTATATATAGAAGACATGAAATAAAAATCAATGTAAGTTTGTTTGTCCTCGATGTTCTCGAAAATCACTGGAACGGTTTCGCTGAAAGGGAAGGTTTAGAGAGTAGTTTGAATGAAATCCAATATGTAAAACTGTTGCTGTGACGTTTTAAAATTAGTATGAAAAACATTGAACCCGCCATGTTTTATTTAGGTTAGCCCATTGATATAATAATAATAATAATCGGATGATTTTTATAGCGCCGTTTATGTGAAAAATCACCTCAAGGGCGCTGTACAAATATTACTTCCTGTTCTTTTATTACATCTATTTTAAGAAGTTTTTTTTTTACATTTATTTTCTCTTTTTGGACAGGCTATCATTACACATTATTTATAGACCATATAAAGAGATGCAGTTAAATTATCAAAACTAAATACGCCTTGGTATAAGTTTTCATACATGTTAAATTGAAAAAAAAAGAAGCTATCTGTATTTATTCCTTACGATATGTGGCAAGACGCTAACACAAATGACAGAGTGATTGTTTCCATTATATTCAAGAATGTATTTAAGCTAAGACAATGAATTATTATCCATATATTTTTAGGATAAATAACACAGAAAACTCTTAAAAGGGGGGAGCGGCGGGGGAAGACGTGGGCCGGGGGGACTGATCCATAGGGCCCTCTAATCTTCTTTGCCTGGTGACGTCCCTGGGCGGCGTGACGGGACGGTTGGTGTTGGTCTGCATCTACGCCAGGTGTCGCTTGTCGGCCGGCTTCTAGATCTGGAAGGAGCACTTCGGCGTGTCCTCCACTGACATCATTGCACCTGCATTATCGAATTCCCCGTAGTGGTTGGGCGCCGAGAAGTGGGTGATCAGTTGCCTCTTGGCAAAGAACTCATACCCGTCCTCTACCACCCAATGCACCCGGCAGATCAGGCCTAAGTCGTGGTTGTTGTTGAGGAACTTGGCCACTATCTCAATACCAAAGGTGAAGGTGAAGCTCGTTCTCGCCCCAGCCCGCGGTGTCCTTGTCGGGGTTGGACCACAGTAGGTCGCCCAGCAGCCCCTAAATCAGCCAATCAAACAAATCGCAATAAATAACGGTTATCATGAAAACTTAGTCATTAACATACTAAATAAAAAACCAAAAAAAAATGTCGCCAAATAAGTATTTATTCAACAGTACCCCCCCTAAAAATAATATAATAAATAATAATAATCAACCGTACCAATGGCGTAGAAATAAGGAAAGCCAAAAACACTAATAGCTCATGCGACTGCCACCCTGAAGATGATCTACTCAACTTAATTTATTCTATTTTACTATTATCTATTGAGTTTTTCATTTTATTTCTTTTATTTTGATGTAATTATCTTTTCGTAATTACTTTTTATTTTTTTTTAATACTTTTCTTTTCTTTTTTTATGTTATTATTTAACCTTTTTCATTTTTATTATTATTATTTTATTATTTATTTATTTTTTTGTATTCATTTCTCTATTTATATTGTACACACCCAGTCCTGCTGGATTAAAAACTTAAATAAAATAAAAAATTAACAACCAAATAAATTTAAATAAAAGGCCAATCCTTAAATTATTCCCAATAAACAAAGTACACACCCTTCCCGGTCAGCAGGTACCTGCTGATCTCCCACCCTTGGCCCTTCACTCGCCTGTTTGTATCAATCTATAACACATGTGAATCTTAGTTCATAGTTTAGTTGTATACCACCCTGAAGAAGCTACGGTAGTAGCGAAACCCGGTCGGCTAAAGTATGAATAAAAGTGATGTAAACAAAGTTATTGTTTTATTTTTAAAAAAATTATTTTCTGTCGTTTTTTTCCGTTTTCGTGTTTCATTTAGGTTATGTTAATATTATTTTCTGCAATGATTAGAATATTAATTACTTATAGTATTGTCAACAAAAAAGTATAATATTTATTGGAAATTTTAGAATTTTACTATGGGTAAGCAGAATTTTTGTTTATAATTAGTAAATGTTGAGGTTTTAGTTATGGTTAGCAGAAATAAATAACAAAGATTTGATAGAAGTAATGTTTCAATATTTAGATGATTCAGAAATAATTTTACTTCTTTTACGTGGAAAGATAATTTATTTGTTGTTTGAATTTCTTTTGGTAAAAGGTTGAATGCACGAGGACCGATAAAACAACTGTGTGTTTGCATTAATTTAGTGTACGACTGAGTAGAACAAAACAGGTTATATTAGTCATTTTGCTTCAAGTTTACCTAATTAGTAAATGCGCTGCTGAAAATCAGCTGCACTCTGGGCTGCGTAATAGCTGAGCAGTGGTCTTAATGTCAATTGCTAAAATGATAAAATAAATCGTTTTAAACAAAGTTTCTTAAACTTATTTTCACGAAATAGCAAATGTTCTCGATTCCCAGCACTTGGGTCCCGAAAATAGACTATCATCCGTTATTATTTCATTATTTTCGTTTCGACAATATAATAGTTTTTTTTACTCTTAAATAATCACTTAAAAGAGGTCCCAAAACACATCCTTGTGGGACACCATCTCCCTGCTGAACTGTCATTAGTTTATTTATTTATAAATTGATGAGGAGACAGTTTGCACAGCTCCAGTGAGCACTCACTCATTGTGGTATCTCCCATTTTACCTTATTCCTTTGACAGTAACCCGGTCCCTTCGATAAAGTTCACCAGGGTTGTTATTGGATATTCGACTACAATGAAAATTATTTATTTATTCCGGAATGTGGGGAGGTTAGTGCAGTCCCACACAGTCCATGAAGTATGTACAAATAACATAGATAATATATATATTCATATAAAAATGGAAATATAAAGAGAACATAATAGACGTTAGTGAATTATTGCACTTGAGATTGCTGGGGCTAATACGTTTCTCCATCTTGCTTCTATGCTAGAATCTGTACTCTTGCGGAAATCAATGATGAGGACATTTCCGGATTAGTTTACCCTCTCCTTAAATCCTGCCACCCGGGTTCTTATGAGGGCTGCAAATCCAGGGATCCAATGTTGGAAGCACTGCAGTGTCTTTCCATGCTACCCTTCTTGAAGCTCACCCAGAGCTCGCATGTATAAAGAGTTGTACAGAACGCAAGAAATAGAATCCTTTTCACGAGTGGCTGCAAAGCCGAAACCTTCTACTGAGCATGTTTGGCTTTACACTGATTTCTCGTCTTTGCCTGTCGATATTATTGTCATCCATCAACTTACTAGTAATGACGTGTGCCAGATATTTGACTTCTTATACCACCATCAGAAGCTCACCATTTAAGAAAGCTGGTGGACTTTTTTTAAGATCCTGTCCATATCTGATAATCAGTAGTGCTGTATTTATAGGTTATAATTTCTTCTAAAGATTGTGATTCACTTTGTGGCGTCATTATTAATAAATGTGTTAAAAATTACTCCTTTATTCACCACTTTATTAGTAGATAAAGTATTCTATATATATTCCTGATGAGGAAAGCATCGCTTTCGAAACAGGTTGATATGTATATATTAATAAAGCGGTGAATAAAAACTAAATTTTAATTCTGTTGTCTTTTAACTAATTTAAATTTACAGAGTCCTTTACAGTAGTTATTCATAACGAACACAGTCTGACAATTAATAGTAGACAAAAAATGATGGTGTCACGATTGTTTAAAACGTTTGAAATTGTATCACCGAGATCGCTCATAGGAAAATTATCGTAATTTTAAAAAAGGACAATGGTTCAACTGAATATATTTTTTTAAAATGGCATCACTCCAAACTAGTGATGCAATTTTAGCTAAAATCTAATGATCTACCGAAATTTATAATATAATTGACACAATTCATTTCTCATTACGTACTCATAATACGGGAAATAAATAATAGGTATCTATTATGTATTAATTATCAAATCAGCCATTATTTGTTTCTTGAACTTCACAATAAAAAAAGATCTTGTAACATGTTTTTGTATTTCAAAATGTTAGAAAAATATGACAAATTTCAATTTGATAGTCCCCACCGCTTGTAGATAGTTATTGCACCTTTTTTAGCTCCGTATTCTATTTTTACGCACAGCCTGAGTCAGATTGCAGCGCAAAAAAAAATATAACAACAAGCCCCGATTATACATCGGATTACATGCATTTCGTTACTGGGGTGATTTTTTTAAATGAAAAACGGCGCTATACAAATTATTCAATTATTAATACTATTAGAATAATATGCATAATGCATATTTGGGCATTTATTTTCATATTTGAGTTTTTTTCGTCAATATGAACATAGTTCAATCATGTTTTATTCTTCGCGCAGTACGCCCGCCGGGATCGCTTGCAGTACTGATACTGAACGGCCAATGTGTGGAGGCCGGTTCGTGCGAGTTCGGCCAACTATTTTGAAGGTTGGGCCAACTAGTTCGCCACTCGAGCCAACGTTGGCCCAACACATGCGAACTATCCCTGTACACAATCGCCCAATCGTTCGAGTTGGGAGGTCGGGCGATCGTGTAGTCGAGGCATAAGTCAGTTTTGACGCGAATCTAAAGGAGTTTACATGCATTCCAGCGGAAATGTCGATTCCAAGATGGCAACGCTGCTCATATCAAATTGCGGAACCTATGGCAGGAATCGGGAAACAAGGGTGAACAGTAAATTTGCTACAAATCAATACGACAAAGGTATTTTTTTTTAATTTTCATTAAAAATAATTATTTTTTAAACATTGAGTGAAAGATGGAGGGCATGCGTTTCGTTTTCGCAATTTCCGGGACTGTCGGCCACACAATTTCCTCGATCCAGGGGATGTAGGCGGAAACTCGAGTGATCAGGTGAGCAGTTGGGACTGCGTCACTGGTGTACACCCCCAACACGGTCTGTGTGCAAGCCACCGAGGCCCCGTTGTACACCTGCACAGGAGCGCCATCTATTCCCGTCTGTTGACAGAAATAACGTATTGTTTTAAACTTCATTTTGTGAAACTATTTTTATTTATTTTTTTCATTTTCTTATTATTCAAAATTCTGTAAAAAAAAAAAGTGCTGAATTCAGATTTTTTTCATGCCAACACCTCACACAGGTCCTAGCAGTAAGAAGCCCATGGTATCGCTAATTGGGGTACATTGTCTTCTTTACTGGCGCACCCAGAAATTGATCAGAAGAGGGTGCTACCGAGTGCTACTGAGGGTCTGTGGGGGTATGGAATACTTCCAAACAAACGTGGGGTGTGTGGTAGAAAAATTGTAAAATAAAGTAGAAAATTTTTATATTTTACACTATCTGCGGCATATTTTTTTAACCCTTGCCTTTGTTTTTAAGTGAGCAATCTATTGACCATTTAGACATTCAAAAATTCATATAAAGAATACACATTTGACGATTTCCATGGTCGAGGGGTAAGGCTCTCGACTACGAATCCGAAGGTCGCGGGTTCAAATCACGTTGTTTCACAATTAATTCATTTAAAAATAATATATAGTATATTTGCACACGTTTCAGAGTGGAAAATACTCTCAGTATCGCCCTGGTTAAAGACCACCATTCAGAATTGAAATGTTGCTTGAAATGGCTTTTGTGGAAAAATGTGACCAGATTTGAATAGCCAGGTATTTCGCCACCTTCCTCCTCCCCAATACCTTCAGCCTCACAATATTTCTCAATTGGGGATGCCAGAGTCGCACTGGCTTTAGACGATTGGGAGCAGTTGAGACTCTTGTGCGGTATTCATATAAAAAAAAAACATTGAAATGTCTGTACTCGGTTTTGCAATATTATGTACTTTTGTTCTTTGGCTGTGAGAACCAGAGATATCCAACTTGGGCGATTTGAGTTATGACCTGAAGGGCAAATGGAGGACGGCGAAGGACTGCAAGGGGGGCGGTGAAAGGCTGAAATGTGAAGTGAGGACAACAAACATATTTTTATATTTTCGTAAGAAGCAATCACTTCGTGGTTTGACATTGTACATATTAAGTAAATGAAACACGTTGTTATAAACGGCATAGGAATTTGATTAGATAACTTAGTAGCACTAGAAATAAAAGTCTTTAAATATAAAATTATCTGATAACCATTTAATAACCAAACAAATTTATCTTATAGCCCGATTTTAAACATGTTTCCTATGAATCTCCCCTAATCTATCAATTATTATTCCAGATCTGTTTTGTTATTATTATGTAACCGAGTAGTTTATACAGGGTGGCGCAAACCTACCGTTATGGTTTGAATGTTTAATAACTTTTTTTAATTTATTTATATTTTTTATTTTTATTTCAGAAATTTGTGAAGAAAACTTGGGGAATTTGAAATGGAACACTACACAACAGAACAGCGATCAACAATTGTTGAATTTTATTTTTAAAATCAACGGTCAATTGTTTTGACGCAGCGTGCTTATCGTCGTACTGGACCTTCAGCACCAACAATAAACCGCCTGGTTGCAAATTTTCGACAACATGGTACAGTAAGACACCTTCCATGTACCGGGAGACCACGTACGGTCCACACGGAATAAAATATCCAACGTGTTATGGATAGTGTGCAGGACAGTCCAGAAACATCAACAGTTCGGCACAAGGCGGTCTATCGCGGAGGTCCGTTCAGAGGACTTTGGCCACATTGCACATGTTCCCGTATAAGGTTCAGCTTGTGCAAGAATTGAAGCCGATAGACTACCAAAAACGGCTTGATTATGCCATTTCATTCCAAACCATAACGGTAGTTTTGCGCCACCCTGTACTTTCTATTTTTCATTAATGCATTATAGGAATAAGCCGCTTTACTGACATTATATTCCCATTCCACCGTTATATTTATATAAAGATATCTCCCTCTTACGCATAATGTTTTTCTATTGTAATCTTCCTATAATATTTTGTTTTGTCTCCCTTTTGTAATATATCTTTTTCCTTCTATTGTATTTTGTACCTATATATAACCGATAACTCTGTATTAGCATTTAGTTATTATATTTACCCCGATGAAGCTTGAGTTAAGTTGAGAAAATAAAATATATTCGTTGTTTATGACAACGTGTTTCATTTAATTAAAACATATTTTTAATATATTTTCCTTATGAATTAAAATTTGTTGTAGGTACCTCGCTGAAGGAATCGTTCGACAAAATGAACTGTTGTTATTAATTTTTTTTTATGTTTTTTTTTTTTCAGTAATTTTTTATTTATATTTTTTTATAAATTTAATGTAAATCAAATTAATAACCTTATTATTAAGTACTATGGAACTATGAAATGCAGCATCAGGTCGTACAATGACAATAGAAAGTAACTATGAAATGCGGTATCAGGTCGTACAATGACATCAGAAAGCATTAAAAAGAATAAAAGTTCACGAAGGATAAGGATAAAAAAGTAAGAGTAATGCGTACGTATAAAGCATATAAGTAGACTTAGGTTAAATTAATATCGATTGAAAAGATAAGATGTTATTGTCCTCTGTCCAGTTAAATAGATCCGCCACATCTGCGTATCTATTACTAACTTCATGCAATCTAGGTACAAGCGAGTGTTTGCAATGCTCAGTCCTGGTGTTGTTACATTTAAACAGTCTTTTAGAATGAATAGCTCTCGCAGGTATATTTATTTATTTAATATTAACGGTATAAACAATAATTACATGTCACAGTTACCTACACGCATAAGAATACAAGAAAAATAATTTAAAAAGTTAACTATTAAACGTGGCATTAGGTTGTACAATGAAATCAGAGAGTACATAAAGAATAAATGTTCATGAAGGATAAAAAAGTAAAAGATATGCGTACATGTAAAACATACTGTAAAATTATATTGTAGGTTTGTAGATATTTCAATAACGTCAATATTGCAGAAGGAACACAGCAAATCCGTACTACTAGCATTGGTTCAGGTCTAAACATTGTGGAAATTCGTAATAAATCTTATTTTGGCTAAAGAAATTATCTACTCATATTTCATAGTTGTTTGCTAATTGAAATATGGTTAAAATATTAGTGTTACTCGAGGATTCCCAATATTCATTTCATCTTTGTCCTCCTTTAAATAATTAGGTGTACACCCTACAGTCTACACGTTACAGTGAAGTGAAGTTAAGTGAAGAAATATTTTTATGACAATAACATTCTTTGTATATTCGAATATTATAAACCGACAGGGACATACGAATTTATGGAAATGATTACTAACTGATTTATTAAACTTGATGCGTTATTTTTTATCTATATATATAAAATTCAAAGTAAGTTTGTTTCTTCGTTTGTTATCGATTTTACCGAAAATTACTGGACTGGTTTCGCTGAAAATAGCATAGTTTTTTGTTATTAGATGAGGGTTTAGAGAGTAGTTTGAATAAAGTCCAATATGTAAAACTGTTGCTATAACGTTTTAAAATTACTATGAAAAACATTGAAATCGCCATGTTATATTTAAGTTAGCCCATTGATATAACACCGACCTACACCCAAGATTTAATTGTTACCTAAATGTGAAACAATGAAATAAAATATAAAGGTATTTTAAATATCGGTGAATATAGTTTAAAAAATCTGAAAAAGTGCACATGTTGTGTAAAAACATTACAAAATAAAGAAAACTTACCACTTCAACGCTGCCACCTGTCTGTTTAATGCAAAACTGGTTGGGTTCCTTCACCCCACCTGGAACATTTGACATTCCCTCGTACAGTTCGGAACAATCGTCGTGTGGAAGAATGTCGACATTCATCTATAAGAGAACATAATAGAGCATTTGTTAAGACAAGAATGCATGACCACTCTAGATCCCGAAGGTATTTAGCCTTCTTCAAACGTCCCCTACGGAATCCAGCGACAGGCCTTCACATCCAGATTCAATCCTCTTCACGGTCTGCCTCTGGATTGCTTCCACTGAGACACCCACACAGACACGCCGATCGCAGTCTTTGGGACCTTTAACATATATCGATGGCTCGATACCAATTGGATTCTCTAGTCCATAGTCCATTCTTTCTATATGATCAAAATGAATATAAAAATCAAAAATATTATTAAAAATTGGTCGGTCGTGCAATTAAATAAAAAAAATTATTGTTTGCCAAATTAAAGAAGGAAGCACCATTAAGGAAATTTTTTATAAATATTTTAAAATAACCAGAAAACTGTTAAAATCTTGAACAAACAAAACCTTTCTCGGTTTCGTTAATAAATATTGCAAATAACACTAGACTCGGATTAGGTCCTTGGGGAATACCCGAAAATGTGAAGAAATCTTGTTTCAACATATAATTAAATCAAGAACGTTAACCTATTTCAATATCAGAAATAAACAAATGTTAATGTGGCTGCATATATAATTTACTTTTAAGTGAAAACCTGTCATACCATACATTATAATTATAAAAACTGTTGGTTTGTCAAATAAAATATAAATAAAAGAAAGGTTACTCACGTTTTTGTAGCCTTCCACAATATCCTTTAGTGTCTCATCGGGCAGCGTGTTGCCCGTGTGCAGGCAGGCGGGCAGGACGTTCTTGGAGAAAGTCACACTGAAATTGGGGTAATTAAATGTCTTAATTCCGTGTGACATTTTCAAAAGTGGAAGGGATGCAAGTAGAATTTTTTTTTCAAACCTAGCGTATGTAAGCTAATGTATTACAAAGGCGAGTTACTTTTTATTCTGTATTTGAAATACGTAATTTTATTGATTCTGTAGGAATAACGTCTCCGTTTTTTTCTTGGAAAGGTCAAATTACATTCCATGATTTTTCACGCCATTTGATTTTGAAAACTTAATATAAAAAAAATATAATTACAGTGTATAAAAATAATCTTACTCTTCTCCCAGTCTTATTAGTCCGATATCATCGGGCGTTAAAGCGATGACGTAACCTGGGTAATAAACGGCTTTCTCAATGGCAATGATTTTTCCTCCAGTAGCTGCAAGTCCACCGACCTTGGCGTATTTGAGACTTGTACTGCGAACAATGAACGAATGTACATTTTAGTAAAGGTATAAGTGTTCTATCTCTTCTGTTTTTCGACCTCTGGTAAAATTGATCAAACCTTTTCATATAACTACGATGTGTACGGAGTAAAAGTGAGGTGATTCCACTGAATCTGACCGCACTTTATCTCCAGACATCTTGTATCTATCGAAATTGGTTCCATCGAAGCCAGAGTTAAGATCACAGACTCACAGACCGGGCAGGGCTGCATTACTGGGCCCGCAGTTAATTCTACACGTGTAATCCACAACTGATTACCATGTATAAATCAAAAGTACCACTGTTGAATCTGACAAAAAAAAAAACACAAGACTATGCAAAAACGGGCGGTCTCTTGATACTCTCGCCTATCTTAACAAACGAATCGCAGTCTTTAGGGCACAGAAGTCAGGTCAGAATGCTGTCCTTGTTCTACCAGTATTTCAATTGAAGATGTTCCGAAAACGGCCGCCCAACATTTGTGTGGCCTTCTCATGCGGCAAAGTACCAGTTCTCGTGTGGAATTTAGTGATGTCCGAGATACAGCTGTTCAAAGTTTAATACATATGAAAAATTTTGAACAGTTGTTTTGCGGACACTACTAGGTCTACAGATACCGTTTTTGAAATTATAACAGTTTTAGTCCAATTGAAAAGAATATGGAATGACATTTGCTTAAAAATTAGTTCTTCGAGTTCGAAATTGTCAAAACAATATCGCCGATTTTTTTACAAAGATTCAAGAGGTCTAACGAGATCGACATCTGGATTTATCACAAGGCCTTCTTCATTCGTATACAACATATGAACAAATTATAACTACCCCATTTGATGCATGGTAGGATGTTTAAAAAATAACGCACTAAATCATTTCAATTCAGTTAAAAAAAATACTTTATACTAAAAAACCTGCCGTATCCCACCGAATATTAATTATATTGACTTGAGAGTGGTTTCTTTCGATTAAAGCGGTAATTAGAGGTTACCTATTTAGAGAGTATTCACGATCAAACAAATTATCAATACGTATATTACGATAATATTATTGCTCAATACTATTATTATTCTTTGGGTTAAAGTTTCCATAAAGGTACATAATTTTATTAGTTATGTTTAGTATTGGTATACCATGAATAGAATATTTTGGTTGTCACAATTAAATTTTACGAAATTAAAATAAATAAATAAAATACAGATTGAACGTGAATTATCATTTTCAATGGTTTTTTTAATGCAATTTTCCATAGAAAAAGACAAATCACCGGCAATCTAGATGAAAATAGCTGACGTCTAATTACCACTTAAGCATTGATGAAACCATAGTAAATATTAACTCACTCCATTCCACGTGAATTTATCATAAAATCCTCCTTTAATTCGGGCGGATTCTGCAGATCTTCATTTCTACTGTCAATATGTATAATGTATGACCACACAGTCATGAGCGCAGCAATTTTGTCATTTATAAAATCCTATTTCGCCAGTACTAAAAGATGACAGACCTTGAGAGGAATTATTCCCCTTATTGCCTTCAACTGTGTGGAGTTAGTATAAAAACAGTACAATGCAAAACCTACCGCCTTGCGATGTACCCACTAGTCAACACCCATCTTTTGCTTATAAGTGCACCAGTGTAAGGAAAATCAAAATCGTTGGCATCAGCACTGAACAGGACCTAAAAACAATAAAAAATAAATTAACCCAAACAATAATAATAGTCACCCTTTGCGCTATGCACAAAAATCTTGTCTTAAATACTTTAGTTTATCAATTAATAAATATTTGACAAGTCAAAACATTTTTCACCAATAAAATGAAGACATAATTTGTCTCGACGCCACCTATTGAGGGATTTAACCGTTACAAGCCTTCCTCATACTAGTAAAGTTGGTTGTTTACAGGTGAAATATAATAAAAAACCGTAATTATTGAATGAAACACTATTATATATTGATTAACCTCGCGGGTTTGCGATAAGCCGATGTAGCTCAACGGTAGAGCATCTGACCGGATATCAGAAGGGTGCAGGTTCGAGTCCTGTCGGCGACATTTATCTTTTCTCGGAAGGTTTTTTCAATTTGGATGAGTGTTTCAAGCTAATAATTATTGTTTATAAAAATAATAATAATAGTATTGAGCATTAATATCATCATAATATCCGTATTGATAATTGGTTTGATCATAAATATTCTATTTTATTTCTTTAATAATATTTTTTTTTTACATTTAACAAAAATTACAGATCTTAATGTCAATCAAATTAAGTTTAAAATTCGAAAAAATTAAAAAAAAAAGTATTTAAAATACAAAACAAAATCTAAAAATAAAAATGTTCATATTAATCCAAAAACTGAATGCGCATATGAGAATGAGAATGTTCCAAATGTAGTGTTACGAACGTAAGAAGGTTTTTTGATGAGATGATTTTTTATTCACTTTTAAATAATGATTTATTAATTCTACGTATTTGCTTATATATATAAATATATTTTTTTAAAGCCATTGTATTTTAACTTGACTTCCTTATTACCATATTCATTGAAAATTATGACTATTCCCTATGCCAGCAATTGTGTTTAGATAGACCTCACGGAAAATTAAATTGTAAGAAGAAGAAAAAATCGATTTTTATCATTGTTCACTTATTACCCTTAATCATTTAAGCGAAATAGAATTAAAATCACTTTTCCCACGCTATTAATAATGCTACTCTTGAAAAGTATCATAAACGAGAGATTTTATTGTTATTTTTATTATTTTTCTCTATATAAACAGGCAATATGAACAAAACTTACGTAAATGAATGTTTAAAAATTAATAATAATTATTAAGTACAATTAACAACAATTATAAACATTCAAAAATGATAATAAATCAAACAAGTGAAAGATCGAAAACATATTTTAAGTGTATAAACTAACTTGGTTTCATGTTTCATTTAAGATTTGTTAATATTGTCTTCTCCAATGATTAATTATTACAATGAGGATTATAAGCTTCAATAAGTTATTCCAATATGGTGAATATTTCTTAAGTTTTGACAAACCGTTTTCTGACCTCAGATAAAAATAAATTTCCAAGCATGTGGACACAGGGCCATGAATGCTCTGTTCTTAAACTAATACAACATTCATGCGAGGGCGGTTCAAACATTGAACTTGGCCGACCTGAGCGTCAGTTGCCTCCGAGTAAGATTGCCCTTCGCGCAGAGATCGAACAAGTATGATGGTGCCATTCCATTCAGTGCCTAACTACGGTCGTGGTGATTGATACATCCTATATGACTATGCCGTCGGTGGGACTCACCAGATGCGGGAAATCTCCTATCTTTATTTCATCTCCGCTCTCGCTCTCCAACCGAGTACGGCAATTGTCTTCACGTGTCCAGGTATCGCCCATGAAGAAGCATGGCTTCGCCAGCTCGGCGATGCTCATGCAGTAGTCCCACGCTCTGTAACCAGTCAAGGGAACGTTCACCAGACCGGGCGGCAGCGGCGGACATGCCATGCTCCTGCAACACACTGAGCTGTCTTCAGCGTAGCTGGAACACATCTAGAGATACAAAACATATTATTCAATAAAAAGAAATTAATGAAATTAGGGAAATAATGAAATCTTATGACTATACATCTTGAAGCTTGAAGGCGGTAAAAATAAAAAAAAACGGAGGCTGTGAACCAAATAAGTAAAAGGGTGCCTGACAAAGATGGAACTTTGCTTACTTGCGGCGCGTGTCCCCTGCAGCTCTCTCCCCTAGCATTGGTACAGTCAATGAAGGAAGTACACACCCCGTACTCATCATCCGACCCTTCTGGCTTTAGGATGCAGCCTTCTCCTGCAAATATACAGTATTACATCGATTAACACTCCTTAATTTGCTATTGTGGGAGCTAGTGGGACACTGTCAACCCACTCCCAAGAGCCTTACATATGCAGCTGTTGGTAGTGGAATGCAAACACTAATATCCAAAGGAAATGTGAACACTCCTTATGAAAACCCAAGTGTGCTGTATCAAAGGGAGTGTAACACTATTGTCAAGGAAATATTTTAAAATATGGGCATAGTAAAATGTGTATGTTCTTACGGGAGCTATGCGAAATTTATCCCCTTAACCATAATAATAAATTTATTCCCTTGCTGACTGCACCCAATCTGATTAAGCTGATAGCGTTGCGACAATACTATTAGTCTAAATTGCTTCAAACATTTCTAAGGAAACTAGTGGGGCTCCACAAGGTTCTCACTTGGGGCCAATCTTGTTTCTATTATTTATAAATGACATAGTTCAAATATTTTTTGTTCTATTGTATTACTGTTTGCAGGTTTTAATAATTTATAAAGAAATTAGTAACATTAGTAACGCCAATGACTGCTTCGTATTATAAGGTAATCTCAATAAGTTATTTATCGAATGGTGTACTTTAAAAAATTCCCATGTGGATATTAGTAAAGCTAAATTTATACAATTATTCAAAATCAAAAGATCATTGTATTTCTGTTATTTATTGCACGGTGTAAAGCTTTTACCGGTTACTCAAATTATGGACCTGGCGGTTTTACGTGTTGAAGATCTTTTGTAGCTCATACTGGACTGACTGACATGACATGACTGGAGATGGAATGAAACTATTGGGGTTCGTAATAAGATTGACCAATAAATTCAAAAATTTACGAACCATCAAAATATTATATTACGTATTTATACGGAATCTTCTAGAATATTATCTACATATATAAAAATCAATACAAGTTTGTTTGTTTGTTTTGTTTGTTTGTTTGTTTGTTTGTTTGTTTGTTTGTTTGTTTGTTTGTTTGTTTGTTTGTTTGTTTGTTTGTTTGTTTGTTTGTTTGTTTGTTTGTTTGTTTGTTTGTTTGTTTGTTTGTTTGTTTTGTTTGTTTGTTTGTTTGTTTGTTTGTTTGTTTGTTTGTTTGTTTGTTTGTTTGTTTGTTTGTTTGTTTGTTTGTTTGTTTGTTTGTTTGTTTGTTTGTTTGTTTGTTTGTTTGTTTGTTTGTTTGTTTGTTTGTTTGCTTGTTTGTTTGTTTGTTTGTTTGTTTGTTTGTTTGTTTGTTTGTTTTTGTTTGTTTGTTTGTTTGTTTGTTTGTTTGTTTGTTTGTTTGTTTGTTTGTTTGTTTGTTTGTTTGTTTGTTTGTTTGTTTGTTTGTTTGTTTGTTTGTTTGTTTGTTTGCTTGTTTGTTTGTTTGTTTGTTTGTTTGTTTGTTTGTTTGTTTGTTTTTGTTTGTTTGTTTGTTTGTTTGTTTGTTTGTTTGTTTGTTTGTTTGTTGGTTTGTTTGTTTGTTTGTTTGTTTGTTTGTTTGTTTGTTTGTTTGTTTGTTTGTTTGTTTGTTTGTTTGTTTGTTTGTTTGTTTGTTTGTTTGTTTGTTTGTTCATTTGTTTGTTTGTTTGTTCATTTGTTTGTTTGTTTGTTTGTTTGTTTGTTTGTTTGTTTGTTTGTTTGTTTGTTTGTTTGTTTGTTTGTACTCAATTTTATCGAAATTAGCGAACGATTTTAGCTAATATAACGCAGTTTTTTTTCTTACAGTAGTGAGGTTTAGTAGTTCAAAATAAAGTCAAATGTTAAAACTGTTGTTTGCTATAACGTTTTAAATTTCGTGTGAAAAACATTGAACCCGCCATGTTTAATTTAGGTTAGCCCATAGATATAACACTCTGGTTAGCCACAGATTGCATATTCAAAAAAAATAAGGTTTTTTTGGGTAGAACATTTTCAAAGTGGAAAACACGAGTAGGTACCAAACTTAAGAACTTTATGATTTAGATATATTTTGAAAAAATAAACGTTTGGTAGGAAATAAAATATTCAAAAGAATGTTTCTTTATTTGGAGATAGTTACTTTCGCTGTCAAATCAATTATGGCACCCTAATGAAAAGCAAGAATTCACAACTTCATAACGTTATTAATCCCGAGCAAGGCCGGGTACACATCAGCAGTAATATATTAAAAACCATTCGCTGTCTTTCGAAAGTGTTTAAAATAATTTTTTGGGGTACGTTAACCATAAAATGAGAATATTAATAGAGTTCTTAAATTACGCTTTTTTAAATGATACAAAACTTGTAATCATTGTAGAAAATAATTTTAAGGCAGTAGTGAACCCAGGTCCTCTGCCTATCCGGGGCAACCGCTTAACCAACTTAGCTAATAAGACCAGTTCAATTTATGTCATCTTCATCGATATCATATCTCAAATTCAAGATTTGTCAATATTATTCTCCATTTTTAATCCCACATTATTGGCAGCTATAATGGTTAAACTTGTAAGTTTGTCCCAGAGACGAGTATTTATTTACGTTTTTTTTTTCCTTGTCAATCTCTGATAAATTTTCATATGCAGTGCTTCCTGTTTCACACTGCGGTTACAAGAATTATCTGAATGTCCCCTACCATAAATAGACTCCCAGTCCATGGTAATGAGTATTGTGAAGTACTTGACTACTTTAATACGTCCCTGGGTCAAGATAAAACCAATAAATTTGAACAAATTTATTTAAAACGTGAATGATCTTCGCTTTGTTCTTTGTTGCGTAATCACTGTATTCAAAGTGTTCCTAGAATAATGTTTTGCGTATATGTTCTGATTATTTGCAAATTGTCGTTGAACGTAAATGAATAAATTAATAAACTACGAAAAAAGATAGATACGGAAAACAAAACAGTTTACATAATTCCTATAATTAACCGTTTTATAAAAATAATAATACAATCTATCAACAGTTATTAATTATGGTTGATTATACTGCTAAATACATCTTAGGGTTATCAAATAATGTTAAGTATTAATACGTTAGGAGCAACAATGTTGGCTCAGGTAACCGAGAGTCTGGCACCGTAAGGGGAAAGTTAAAAGGTTCTAAATAGGAAAACCAAGATGTTTCATAAGAAGATGAATGTATGTAAAAGTACAATGGTCCAATTGCACATTTTTTACTTTAACCAAACGGCGTCAAGAAATTTGTAATATTTCCCGAAATTAATGATTCTACGTCAAATTCTAAGACAATTATGTAACGCTTTGCAAGGAAAATAATTTTATAAGGACGATTTAATTTTTTTGTATTTCTTAAATTTGTGTATTGGAACAGCCGAGTAAATCGGATGCAGATATTAAATTAAAAAAATATGTTTTTTTAAATCTAATTCACAGATCAAAATTAAAAATATTCAGTTACGATATTTTCCCAGTGGATGTTACTGTCTGTTTACAAATAAACTGACAGTTTAAAACATTGTGAAACATAACCTCAAATCAGAATGACGTGATTGTAATTGTTTCAAAATCGGTATAAATCTACAAAGCTATTGATAGGTAAATTCAACAGATCATTTGTATAAATATATTCTAAGTTGGACACGAGCTTCTTCGCTCGAAATTCGCTAAACAACGGTGAAATACGCAATAAATCATTCCCGTGTATCGGTGTATTCATTTTAAATAAAATGAAAGAATTAATAAATAAACACATTGTAAACTGATTTCTGACAACAAACAACAAAAGTCAAAGACCTTGGTGTTGCCATTGTAATGAAAGTGTTTAATTGTAAGCGAATGTAAAATAACTAATTAACTAACTAACAGAGAGGACGGACCGCCAAACAACTCTATATTGGCATACACTTGTTGCTTCATTCACATTCATACAACGTCTCATACATTCTCTTCTGTTATTCCGACTTCTGACATGACCCGACTCAAGTATTTGATTCACTTGATCGTGCCATGGGCGTCCACGACTTCTTCTTCCATTCACATTCGCGTCATATATTATTCTTACACTCTTCATTGTTCTATATGTCCAAACCATCTAAGCTTCCCTTTTTACTCATTACGCTTACATCAGCCTTGAATTCCTTACGAATCTCAGTATTTTTCACACGATCATACATAGTTTTAGCACACATTCGTCTCAGAGATGTCATTTCTACAGCATTCAGTTTCCTTTCATCCTTCCTCTGCCAATTCCATGCCTCACTGCCAAACATCAGGGTTGTTATTAGCACTATATTGTGAACTGCTAGTTTCGATTCTTTGGACAACTTTTTGTTAATAGCTTCATTCACTTACCGTTGTCCGGCTTGATTTTATTATTGTGTTCATTTAATAATACGCTTTTATAACCGTTATGCAAATAATTCAACTCTTGTTAGCAATTGGTGTGTCGCTTCATTAAGAGGAACGGCTGCGCTGCCTGTTTCATACATAACTTCATTTTGGATTTGAGGCCAAAATACCCATCCAAACTGAATGATATATTTTTTAAATCAAAGGTTTAGTAAATATCTAGTACGTATGAGAAGTAGTTATTAATTAATTAAGAATCATATGCCATGAAAAAAAAATCAATTTTCATAATTTTAGAGGCAATTTAGAAAAAAAAATTGCGGGTTTACTGTATTTTTTTTTAAATTATCATATTTGCTATGTAAATGTGATTACGTATATAAAAAAATAAAAAAATACAATTTTTTTTTTTTGGGTCGGTCTTTTAAATTATGTACGGCAAATTTGTGTTCCAAACGTAAATTGGTCGTTTTTAATTTAATTTAAAGTCCACCGTAATGCTTATTTTAATATAAACAAAATAACTAAATTATATTTCTTAATTGATAAACTAAAGTTCTTAAAAACAATAATTTTTATAAACAATAATTATTAGCCTGCAACACTCATCCAAATTGCAAAAAAAAAAAAAACCTTTCCGAGCAAAGATAAATGTCGCCGACAGGACTCGAACCTGCACCCTTCTGATGTCCGGTCAGATGCTCTACCGTTGAGCTACGTCGGCTTATCGCAAACCCGCCAAGTTAATCAATATATACTAGTGTTTCATTCAATAATAAAAAAAAAATAAAAATTATATTTCGTTATATTTCATTATATTTTCAAAGTAGACAGGGTAATTTTATTTTTTTTAAATCATCGTTAGCCCCCAAATGATTATTAAAGGTGCCTCTAAAATCGCGAAAAATCAATTCCTTTTACGGCCTATATTTCATAACGTAAAACAGAATTAAATAAATTACTTCTCATCCGTACTAGATATTTACTATACTTTTTGATGAAAAAAAAAGATCATTCGGTTTAGGTGAGTATTTTGGCCTCAAATCCAAAATTAAGTTTTGTATGAAACACTTAATCACAGATCCTAAAACACGGGCTTTTTATTTCCGTCACGTAATTGATCAACACATACTTCCTAAATACCCTAATACCTAAAATGGAATTTTTTTTTGTAAAACTCTAATATTAAATGCAATATATATTACCATTTGAAGTTTTGGCTGCGACGCAACCTATGGTCACCACCAAAAACAATACACCGTATTTGAACACCATCATCAGTTTTAACAGAAATCCCAGGACTGATTGAATAACTTGAATTGTTAATTGTTTTTATAAAGAATTTCCATAATACCCCGCTTAACTTTATCAAATAAATGATAAAATATGATTTATTTTAACGGCTCAGGTGATTTATTCATTGATATATGGATTAAATGCATTCGATCAATCAATGCGGAATTAATCCGGTTTCATTCAGTACTATCTCATAGACACGCGGATTAGCCCGCACCTGAACTAATCGGCTTTCTGTGCAAATCGCGATGAAAAGGGTACATTCTTAAGTGGTATTATAATCGGTGCACGGAGGACCGAATCGCGATATTAACTGGCCAAAAAAATTATTTCGAGTTAATGCAACGACCTTGATTAGACGCCAGAAAATTTGTGTACCTTGTAATTTAGAAACATATTTTAATGATCGTAATTATCACTGAATATTCTTTATCATAAAATCTTGTCGCAGAGAATTATTACGTGCCCCCGTGCATTTAAACACTTGCTGGATATTGTTTGGTGTTCCTGAAATGTACCAGATATGGCGGTATGATGACCCTTTTGAGAGAGAGGTTTTTTTTTACAGTAACTCCACACAGATTTCCCTGAGGGAAAGACCTATATCATCTTTGGCGATGCTGTGCGGATGGTCTTTTAGAGGATAGGATGGAGTAAACTTGAAGAGATCCATGTTGTAGGATGGAGGAAACGCAGAGGCCGGCAGATCATTCACACATGAACGAGTCGTAGAAGCAACCCGTTCTTATGTGACAAATGTCAACCGTGTGGAAATGTTGGGCGTGCGTTTGGCGTGTTTCTCGACTATGCACCTGTGCCGAAGGGATCAATGATGCTAGTTTCTAAGAGCATCTTTCATTAAAATACAGGTAGAACAAGGACAGCATTCCCGCCTGACGTCCGTGCTCCAAAGATTGCAGTCCGTTTGTTAAGATAGGCGAATCTATCAGATGAATTACGAGATGAATGGCATAAAATTAGAAGGTTGCCTGAAGAAATGCTACATTACTATTCGCAAATTGTCTGTCTTATAGAGATGAAGTTATTTTCGTCAAATTCCTGATGTCTCTAAATAAATTAGGATTTATGGGATTTATCTCAAGATCTCAGTTTTTTGCGCATTAATCAGCGTTAGTGTTACCTTTTTCATTGAGGGAGGAAAAATAAGAAAATTCATACCTAATCCCCTTAAGCAATTATAATTGAAATAAAAAATTATAATAATTGAGGTTTACTTGCTGAAAACATTACAAACCATCTGGCAACGCTCACGGAACGGGCATAAATCCACTCTGGTTGCAAGCCCAAGAGCTACTGCCGCCTATCACGGCTCTACGTCTCGAAGGAAAAAAACACGACTGAGAACATCGAGCTCCTCGCGCTTCTACAGTATGCAAGAGTGAGATACGAATAAAGGGTCGCGCTTCCCGCATACTTTTTACGTATCGTCGAGACCCAATGTCGAGACACTCAAAGCGCTGTTTATACACGAATTTGTTTCCGATGTTCACAAAATACCTCAGATGTACCCGATAAATTCTGAATATTATTAATATTATTTTTTTAAATCAATGCGAAAATATATTATGGAGGAATACCTAAAATCTCAACCTTGTATATATTATCTTTATAGAGATATTGATGGTTATTAGAAGCACGTGTAGAAGATACCCATCACAGGAAAGGGAGGGTTAATGTTGTATTAGGAACGTTCGTTCGTGTATTAATTTCTAATTGTTCAATTAAATTTAATCTAGGACCCTTTCTTTCTATATGTAAGGGTTTAGGCTCGTTGTTGTCAAACGGGACATGATTATTTACTAAGGGATGTTCTGCGAATTTTGAAGAAGTGCTTTTATTTTTATAACATCGTATGTGTTATTTGAATTTAGTTGAGAAAGTCCCTCCCGTCTAATAATAAAAACTAAAATACTTGTACAACTTAATAATAACATTATTAAAATTAATTTACATTAAATTTAAAAAAAAAATGCAATTTCAGTTGTCGGTGCCCTCTGGCGTTAGTTGAGATAATTTTTGGTGAAGAATGAATATATTTGATTGTAAGCTCAGTTTCGCTGTTCAATATAGCTCACTCCATAAGTCGGTTAAGAGGAACGGCTGCGCAGCCTGTTTCATACAAAACTTAATCTTGGATTTGAGGCCAAAATAATCACCTAAATCTAACGATATATTGCTTTTAATAAAAACGTATAGTAAATACCTATTACGGATTAGAATTAATTTATTTATTTTTGTTTTACATTATGAAATATAGGCCATTAAAGGAATTGATTTATCGCGATTTTAGAGGCATCTTTAACAATTAATTGGGGGCTAACGGTGATTAAAAAAAAAGTTTTACCCCGTCTGCTTTGAAAATATAATGAAATATAAAATAAAATTTTTTTAAAAATATTAAAATAAGCATTATGGTGGACTTTAAATTAAATTAAAAACGACCAATTTACTTTGAAGCATAATTTTTCCGTACATAATTTAAAATATCGACCCGAAAAAACGTTTTTTTTTATATTTATTATTTTTACTTACACAGCAAATACGATAATTAAAAAAAAGTACAATAAACCCGCAAAATAATTTTCTAAGTTGCCTCTAAAATTATAAAAATTGTTTTTTTTTTTTATGGCATTCACTTCATAATTTAAAACAAAAATAAATAAAATACTTCTTATCCATACTAGATATTTACTTAATATTTAATTAATTAATTGTATTAAACAGTTAGCGCAGCCGTTCCTCTTAATTACTTGCAATGTAGTAAATTTTAATCGTTTCTAGCTCCTGAGAATAGTTTGAACTGGTTAACTAAGATCTTTTTTGGCATATTTTAGTCATTGAGTTCAAGTTTGATTGGCCGGTACTTGTCGCTTTTCATTAAGGCCATCCACCGGCTAAAATTTTAACGAAATCACGCGCTCCTTATGCAGGTGGCGACAAGGTTGAAAATCCCGCTGTACATCGGCCGCATGTTTCGATTTCGACAAAAAAAAACATCACCAAAATGCGTGTTTTATTCTATTCTGCAAAGCTCAGACATAATTATTAAAATGTTTTACGGTCATATTCTAAAAAACTTAATTTATCACAATGAACAATACGAAAATATGGGAAAAAGAGTTCTTAAGTAGGAGATTGTAAGGGACAAGATCTGTAAACTCTTGCGCACGTTTTAGAAGAAGAAGATCAGGCTGGCCACTTCGACGCTTCAGAGCAGGGTAGGAAGGAAGGGGGGAAATGCCTTGAAAAAGGCAAACGATTTCTTGCAAGGAGGTGGTGAGGGTGAAGAGAAAGTCACGGTCGGTTTTCAGGCCGGGTGAAGATGCAGGCGAAGTAGGTAGAAGGCGTGTTGAATCCGTGAGAATACTCTGAATTTTAGAAATGTACTTGTCGTTCAAGTACTTCGGTGCGATACCGTGCGGCGAATCGGGCAGTTTGAACTCGTGAATATTTCGCGAGCTGCCGTAGACTCTGTCAATCTTGGATCGACTTGATCAAAAAATTAGGATGTAAATCACGACCTTCTGCTTGAATTGAGCCTATTGCAATCTTCACCTATTCTTTATTAAGGAAGCCAAAATTGTTACAAAGTATGTCATGGGGGTCAAAGTAGGACAGGTGATACTTTGCCGTCAAATAACAAAAAAATGCATTGTACATACATAAATTAAGCAAGTTTACTCGATTCTGCGGGTGCTAATGAACAGATCAGAAAAGATAATTTATTTAGATCAGTCACCGTAGCCGCAGGAATCGCTTACAAAGACAGACAATTTTGGTAGAACAATAATTTTGATAAGTTTTTTGTGGATCAGAGGAGCTCGACCAATGAGAGCCCGCTCTGTTTTCGGGACCGTCGCCGGGAGCGACCGTAGGGGTGGCGGGGGTCGGAGAAATGTCCCGTTAGCACCCAGTAGCGTCTCGGGACGAAAACGAGGTTCAGAGGCGTAGGAAAAAGAAAACGATAACGTGCACTCTTATCATCACTTCTTCGAAAACCCCGGAACTACGCTTGTCGAAAGCCAATATGTACTGAAATGGGGCGTTTGCACAAATCCTCATTTTGTGCAAACATAACAAGATAGGGATGCGTATCTAGTCGCTTCTATCAGGTTAAAATTAAAGTCGGGCGTTGCACAATTAATTATTTGTGCAGACATAACAAACAAGACAGAGACGCGTATCTAGTCGCTTCTCTCTCTCTCTCTCGTTTGTGGTCAGGTCGTCTGTATGAGCCTGACCAGTACTACATGCCAGCTCGATCGAGAACGTATCGAGTCGTCTCTCGTTCGAAACTGCACGAACTCAGTAGTTGATTTCGTATCTAGTCGTACCACCTACTGAGTTATGTACTGGTTGATGTTATGCAAACGGAGGGTATTACAAACTTTGATAGTCACGTCTGGTATAGAGATTTTGCACTTTAAACAATTTTTTAATGTCTCATACTTTATTTTTTTCTAAGCTTATAAAAAGACATACCAAAAAAATGGACGATTAAATGAAAGGTCAAGGTGTGATCTGCTTGCAGTATTTAATTCAATTATCTATGATATTTCTAGGCCAACAAATTCTCAAACCGAAAATACACGATTTTGCATTACTTCCCATTGGATCGCCTTAAACCCAACCTTTAGATCTTTACTTCCTTCTCGTTGAACGCTTTATCAAATATCGATACTTCAGTGGTCTCGTGAGTCTCATGCAAATAAAACATTCCAAGAGACCATTTGCTTGTTCTCCTCAGATATTGAACTGCTGTGTTTGAGGTCAGTTACAGGTTTTTCTCAACTAAACTTTGGAATGAAATTAATTTTCCGAACGAGTTTTAAATATTTTTACTTTTTCCATTCCTTAATATACACTATTGTTTCGATTGCGTTCATTGATGTCCTCAAAACCTATCTTAGAGAAAATCAATTTCTTGAGAGCTCTGTCAAGAAACCATTCTTATCAATTTTCATCTTTTCATAAATTACCTTGAAAAAATCGCATTCTTGTCAGCTCTGGAAAGGAACCATTCATAAAATCCAATGGCATTACAAACAATAGACACGTTGTAGGGCTCACAAAGTGGCAATCAAATGATACGGTAATTGCCGTACTTATGTTAGTGTTAAGTCGTCTTCTGTCTCAAACCGAATTGCTGAAATAACTACCAAAGTGCCCTCCTGTGTGATGAAAAAGTGTTTCCATTACACGACAAACACCAGTAAAATAAACACGGTAAACACCAGTAATATTTCATTCGTAAATGCACGCAGATTACTTAAGACAATATTTGTAATCGGGAAGCCATCAATAACATTACGAACACTTGACAAACACATTGAAACAATGGAAATAAATATTATTCCATTGCTTCCCGAAAATTTTAAACGTCATTAGAGAAAGTGAGATAGCGAACGTAGCAACACATCAGTATAAGAAAGACAATCTTCTAGAAATAGGTTCTTTCTTAGTAGGTCCTATCGAAGTTTAGGCGAGTAAGCGTAGTGTCATCTCATTTACACCCGTGATATTCGACGCAACTTTGAATTACGAAAACGACGTACGGACCCACATCCATCGCGTTCAACAGACATATCTTTTAAATGTCCGTCGTTGTCATACAAAAGCGATGTTTGAATTAAGAATTTACTGTATACTCAAGATTATTTGTTACTCGTACCACATTGTGTGTTAATTTTGTTAGACGATAAATTGTCTATAAGTATGTAATGTCATTGATACAATCCGAATGCAGTGATCAATGATCTTAAAAATTCAATAATCACATTCTTGAAAGCTTTTGGGGAGAAACCATTCCTATATTCCGAATGAGTGCATTTATGAAATCAAAAATTACCTTGAAATAATAGCATTTAAAAAAAAAGTTTAAATATTAAATTGTCTTAAAATGAGATATAGATTTGTCTCCTTACGGAGAGTAATACTAATTTATGGACAACGTTTGGTTCACAGAGCAAGTAATATATTGAGATGCCCTAACACGCAGGGGGGGGAAGAAACGAAAATAAGGGGGGGCGGAGGGCAAACTAGGCGTACCGCCACTTTAATTAAATACCTACTAAGTAAAAAGGTTCAGCTTGTTTACAAAAAACGAGTACTTTGTAATTTGCTTACCGGAGTCAAAATCACACGATACAAATGTGGGTGGCGGTGAACCAAAGCTGCTGCCAAAATGGGTGACACGTGATCTTTGCTTCCAGCAGTCGAAATCGTATTAGGGTATGTCTATCAATTCTGGTGTCAGTGGTTTGGTTAAAGTAAAAAATAAATTTAGACCATTGTCCTTTTTAAACTTACTTTGATTTTCCCTTTTTTTTTGGTAAAGTTAACAGCAGATCCGGAATTTACATTTATGTGATAATAATAAAAACAATAAATCATGCCAATTATAAATTTTCCTCTGCTGATGATAAATACCATGAGTAAAGTGTGACAATATACAGTTTTACATCAGTTAGCTTAAACTATGTCAGTCGGGTGAGGGGAACATAGGAGTGGGATAAAGATACAAAGGACTACTATAGAGTAGATGGAAAGGTGGTTTAAGTTATCTAGTTTGAGAGCGGTCGTGTAATGGATTTTAATTTAATATCATGTATAGTTGAGTTAAAAATGTCGATGTGGTAAAAATTTAAGTTGAATGAGTACGTAGATCTGTAGATAAAAGAGTTTTATTTGGAATTGGTTTTACAAAGCAAATTTTTTTATCACGGCTTTGCATAATTCCAAGAAAGGCACCTGAAAATAATTTTGCAACACTTATTCCGAAATCAACGCACGTTATCGCAGGTAAAAATTTCCAAAGCATATCTTAAATCCCGATAATCCAAAAATTACATCACCACATCAAGGTCAATTTGAAGACCATAAGAACTTAATAAACAATAAATTCAAAAGTACTCCGTTTATGAGCATTAGTGTAGCACACATTCAAGGCCTGGGAAAACTAATATTTAGAAGTAACGGATATTTTTAACAGGACTGAAAGGTTTTAGGGTGTTATGCCGTTTTACGCTTTCTTCCTATTTAGCCAACGTTTCGGACAGCGTTACAGTCGTCCGTCACAAGTCATAAGGGCAGATGTCCATCATGGCAGTTGATGATGGACACTGTAACGCTGTCCGAAACGTTGGATAAAGGAGGAGGAATCGAAACACGGCAAGATTCGGAGTCTTGCATGGGGCTAGCAGATGCTTCAATAGTGAACAACTGTCAATCATGTACAAATTGCAAGTACGTCCAACAGTAGAATTTGGAAGTCACCTCTGGACTGAAGCTCTCAATACTTGATAAATCTGCTTGATTCTTTGTAAAGGAGGGCGGTTCGTCTGATTAATACTCGTATTTCGTTGTTAAGAGACCGACGGTCATCTCTATATCCTAATGGAGCCTGCTCGACGGAGCTAGCAGCGTTGATCTCCTGCGTGCCGGTGGACGTGCGCGAAACTCGGAGCGGAATGCCTGTTCACACTTGATGTCGACTTCGTAAGAACGGGTCGTCAACATTTTATTTATCCCTCTGTCTGTTGTGTACATTATAAATAAAATTCGAATGGCAGTAACGCATACTGCCGCGCGTATTATGCCTACGGCCGCGCCAGTCATTTTATGAACCGTGACGTCACACGCATGTCGGCCGGCCGGAGAGTTTCTCAACATTTTGACTGCTTATATTTCACCACTTTCCCGTATTTTACAAAAATTAAAAGAGTTCTGCCCGCAGCATGCTCTAATCAATATGATGCATGTATAAATAACACGAAACTCCGTTGGAGCTGACGACCTAATTGGTGTATGTTGCGAGGATAGTGGGAGTATCAGGGGAATAAAATGGGGTCAGATCTGGGGCGCTATTCCCATTCTTTTTAAGGAAAATTCCTTAACTTTTTCCTTATGGTTAAAGCCTTCTTACTTAACTGCGGTTCCGGTTCTCTCGGGTGACAGCTGTTAGCTGAATTTAGCGAGCGACATTCATCAAAAACGTCAATATTTCCGATGTTTTAACAAGAGAAGAACTCAATGTTAAGTATTTTACCAATTACGTTATTATTTACTTTAAATATAATTAGCTAGTAAACATTATAAAGATGTTGACATCTTTGACAATTCACGTCAAGCGCGGCATTGAGTCGGTACGACCAGCCGAGTCCAATGAATTCGATTCCCAAGGCGGTGGACTCACTCCGAGTTCGCAAATCCGGATTCACTCGTTTCAAACTCACACACAAGGAACGGTAAAGGTTTCGGATTGGAGTCAGAAACGAAAGGCGTCCGTATTCATTAGTGTAATATGAACGATTTTTGATTCTGGAACGGCGGACCTATGCGGACCGAAAGGAACGAAGTCCGAGGAATCGAGTCCATCTGGCTAAACTCGGAATTGGAACCGAGTTTTTAAAATAAGTGGCCCATCTCTTCGGTCGGCACAAATTCAAATGCCAGTTTTAGAACTAGGGACAAAAAAGGTCATTACTATCTAGTGAGGTAGGTACCTTATGTAAAACGTGATTCTTCGTTAAAAGGCTTATTTATGATATTTAAAAATAAAATAAAAATTTATTTTAATCTAACGTAATTGTTTTTAAAAGTTTTAGTTCAAAATCTTATGTCACTTGAAGATATTTCATCAATTTGTGTTTTCAAATAATCTCTCGACAATCCATTTAGAACCTTTTTACTATGTCTCGCCGGAATTCCGCAGTTAATCAAGAAGTCTTTAACCCTAAGGAAAAACGTAAGGAATCTTCCTTAAAAAGAACGGGAATAGCGTCCCCGGTCCCCAAACATTTTGGCTAAAGCCAATTCGAGCAAAGTGTCGATTCTGAATGGTGGTCTTTCTCCAGGGTTATACTGAGGCCATACGAATGCGTACTATGATCCTAGTTAATATTATTCGCATTATGTAAACACCTTGTTTTTTCCTTCTATTTTTTCCACAGTTTTCAACATATTATTGTTGAGATTATAATAGTAAAAAATTGTGCCTGTATAATATGAGTAATTTAAGTAAATAAGAGTAATAAAATAAAAATTAGTCAATTTAATTAATAAATTATTGTAACAGAAAGGATGTAATGGAAGTTTTAGAATCACGGAATAAGTAAGCAGAATCTTTTGTTTAGTGCAATGAAAATTGCGTATCCGTTAAGAGGAACGGCTGCGCAAACTTAATTTTGGTATGGTTTTTATTTGATATATAAAAATAAAGTTATGGAAACATCTAGTGCGGATTACAAGTAATTTATTTATTTTTGTTTTACATTATGAAATATAGGCCATTAAAGAAATTGATTTTTCGCGATTTTAGAGGCACCTTTAACAATTATTAACTTTACTTGATTAGTGATGTAAAAAAAAATTTACCCCATCTGCTTTGAAAATATACAGAGATCAAAAAAAGATAAGCATTATGGTGAACTTTAAATTAAATTAAAAACGGCAAATTTAATTTTGAACACAAATATGCCGTACATAATTTAATGGATCGACCCCGAAAACGTTTTTTTTTTTTCAAATGTTATGTTTTTGTATTTTTTTATCTACATTGCATAGCAAATAAATAACACATAAAAAATAAATAAAAAACTATAAGCCCGCGAATGATTTTCTAAGTTGCCTCTAAAATTATGAGAAAAATGATTTTTTGAGCAAATAAATAAAATACTTATAATCAGTACTAGATATTTACTAAATATTTCTTTAATATTAAAGGATTAGTAAATATCTAGTACGGATGAGAAGTATTTTATTTAATTTTGTTTTACATTATGAAATATCGGCCATTAAAGGAATTGATTTTTCGCGATTTTAGAGGCATCTTTAACAATTAATTGGGGGCTAACAGTGATTTAAAAAAAAGTTTTACCCCGTCTGCTTTGAAAATATAATGAAACATAAAATAAAAAAAAATTTAAAATTTTTAAATAACCATCATGGTGGACTTTACATTAAATTAAAAACGACCAATTTACGTTGTTTTGTTTTTATATTTTTATTTACGTAATCATATTTACATAGCAAATATGTTTTTTTTTTAAATACAATAAACCCACAAATAACTGTCTAAATTGCCTCTAAATCATGGAAATTTTTTTTTTCATGGCATAATTTAAAACAAAAATAAATTAAAATACTTTTCATCCGTACCAGATATTTATTAAGCCTTTAATTTAAAAAAATATATATCATTCAGTTTCGATTAAGTTATGTATGAAACAGGCGGCGCAGACGTTCCTCTTAAACGCCAACGTGGCCCATGGGCAACGCATTGGACATACTTTCTTTTTGTGGGATTTTCGACCTTAAATGTTCGTAGCCTACTAAATTAAATTTAATTCGTTTTTCAACTAAATAATAAATCCGATAGCAATTCTTGTTTATCATTTTATGAAACGCCGACCGTCAGGAATTTAAAACAAAATGACACCTGTCAAGTATTGCATCATTCCTCGACAATGTTTTTTTTTATTTTTAAATATGTTGTTTATATATTTATTTAACTTTAGAGATATATAATAAAACATCAAGAATATTTTCGTATTTAATTTAAACGTATTTTTTTATATCAAAAGAGAAATTTGTTTTTTTCACTGATTACACAAGTAGCTATTCTAGGGAAACTAATAATGATAGATATACATTTTTTTATTAATGTATAAACACATTATCTGGTAAGATGAAACAATTGACAAAAAATTCATTTTCCAAAATACAAGTAAGTTATTACGAAAATAGTCTCAGCCGGTGCACGGCAGGCCGCGCGCAGTCTTACCCCCGGCACACGACGGAATAAACAGACCATAGAAGCTCGGCGTTCCAATGTTTAGCACTGACATTATACTTGTGTTGAGTAATACAATGGTATAGCAAGGCTTGAATATCTCTACAGGAAGTTAATGAAGGAATGAATTTACAGTATATTTTTCTGATTTTGGTCGTGTCTCAAAAATGGGTGTTTTTAATATTTTCATTCAAGTTATCGATTTTAAAAACGATCTAAAACTGCTCGAGCTGGCTATGATTATGATGTAGATGACGCTACTGGCTGGTAAGGCGGCTGTCACCGACGTTGGTTGGCGTGACGTCAACAATGCCAATGAGTTCAATTCCTTGGCAGGCTAAGTCCTTCATTACGACACAAGCAACATCTTCCATTTCCTGTGATGGTAGTAGGAGATTTTCAAATATTGTCAGGTTATCGTAACCTAGGATTATTTGTCTTTCTTTAAAAAAAAAATGTATTTTGTTATTCGGCTATATCTCGTCACTGCATACTCCTTCGGCGACTTGGCATTATTGACGGTAAAAATATTTTGGATAGCGGATTTCCACCCAAGACGCCTGCAGATATAAGTATCTTGACTTTTGTTATACGGCCGCATATCCTCTCTGCATACTTACTTTACTGAAGAAGATGTACAACAGAAATACACTTTTAGGGGATCAACTGTTGGAGGGTTCAATTGTCGGAGGGATCAACTATTGGAGGGCCAACTGTCGAGGGATCAACTGTCGGATCACCGGTCGGCATAGTTACCTTTCAGACAGCTGATCAGGGTTAGATTCGGCCTTGGCAATATTCATTATATTAAATTTTTATTTTATTTTGTTTTAATTTAAAAACTTACAGCTTCACAGAATTTCATTTTTCACATATCTGCACTAGAATATATTATATTAATAAGGGAGAAAAAAATTAAAAATAAAAACCAGATAAATCAGGACGATGACAAAGCAGAACTTAATGAAATAATTGGTTAGGTTAGGTTAATTGTTTTTCTTCGCTTTTATTCCATTTTCTGCTTTGTCTTAGAATATTGAAGAGGAATATTCAATTGGTATCACGTCAATAAGTACTTTTTTTTAAAATGAGTGGTATTTAAATTTCTGTTATTTTTTCGACATTCACTATAAACAATTTCTAGATATTTTGTTTGGAAGTCTTAATTTACCATGTACTCTTGCTATTTCTGGTTTAATAAATTCGCTACCGGTTTCGACACAACCGTGCCATTAACTGGCGTTCTTAAAACTAACTTAAATTAAACAAGTACAGAAACAAAATTAGTCACCATTAGGCGAGGGTAGAGGGAGTGGTGATTTGGAGGGGGGTGGGCGGTGGGAGGAGTCAAAGTTAATAGGAAACATGGTTAGATATCACCTGTAAATCACCTTTGCTAACCATGTTTCCTATTAACTTTGACTCCTCCCACCGCCCACCCCCTCCAAATCACCACTCCCTCTACCCTCATCTATGGTGACTAATTTTGTTTCTGTACTTGTTTAATTTAAGTTAGTTTTAAGAAAGCTAGTTAATGGCACGGTCGTGTCGAAACCGGTAGCGAATTTATTAATCCAAAAATAGCAAAAGTACATGGTAAATTAAAACTTCCAAACAAAATGTTTAGTTAAATTTAATAATACTATTATTAAGTTCTGCAAGTATTTTTAGTTTTCATTATTGTGACAGCTGTTTCAGCGTTCAAGGCCATTTTTAAACTGAGGTTAATCCACGTTGTGACGACTTATTTGTATGATTTTATTCACTCCCACCCCATTCTAATTTGGACGGGTTTTTTTTTAAAATAATGATTTATTATCGGTAAAACCGATTTAGGTAGAAAATAATTAAAATTCTCTCTACTGTGAGGTTTTTACATTTATTATGTGTTTCCCCGTATTTAAATGAAAATGTTTTTTTAATTGATTTATTTAAATTTGTTGTATTATTTTGATAATGTGAACATACTGAATGGTGAATATATAATTTTCCTTACTTTATTAATTAATGTTATATTAGGATCATTAGTTCGTTTATCAATTTTTAATTGTTAAAGTAAATTTAATCTAAGACCCTTTCTTTTTATATGTAAGGGTTTAGGTTTTTTGTTGTCAAGCGGAACGTGATTATTTACTAAAAGATGTTCTGCGAAAATTGCCTTGAATGCCGAAACAGTTGTCACAAAAATAAAAACTAAAAATACTTGCACAAACTTAATAATAACATTATTAAATTTGATACACATTAAAATTAAAAAAAAATGAAGTAAACGGAGTTCTATGAATTAAACACAAAAACAATTAATACACCACTGGGACAAATAATTAATCCGTGTCTTACAATCACTTTCTTAGGCTATACTTGACATTTGAAAGTTAATAACATATTGTTTTGAATTTTGTCGTTCTTTTTTGGCTGAATGGATGCCTGGTGTGTCGTGTCGTCTGTGATTCCTCTCGGCCACACGTAGCTCTCGATCCACGGTATGTAGGCGGCGACCCGAGTGATGAGGGGTATCTTTTGTAAATTGGCGTACACCCCGAAGACGGTCTGCGTGCAAGCCACCGAAGCTCCGTTGTAAACCTGCTGAGGTGCGCCGTTTAAGGTCTGTTGACGGAAAGAATTTTAATGAGTCCTGATTTGGAATTCGAAGCAAGTGTGGTAAGCGAATACAGCAGCACAAGGATACTGGCGACGCGTCATCCAACGACAGAGAACCAAACACCGCGACGATCCGAGCTAGTGGAAGGATAATCATTTCCTCCCGGTTGTTGCCGAATAAACATCTACTGTATTCGCTTCCACATTCATTGAATAAGTGTTCATTTTGATCGTAATATTCAGAAGATATTTTGATAATGCCTTCGGAAGGTGAAATTTTTAAATTTAATAACTTAAATTAATGCCTATTTAATATTTTAACATTTTACGAATAATAATAAAAATTATTATTTTTTTTTACTTTTAATAAAATAATATAGCTATTTCTACTAGTAAGACAATTATTGACACAGAAAGAGAATCCAATGATGACAACCAGTGGCGGTTCGTGCCCTATTTCATGGGAGTTCAATCGCAGATTAAAAAAGAGATAAATAAATTTCCTTGTCTATATATCCAATGCAGGTCTTTTCCATAATTGTATTATAAATGTTTCCCTTTGTCTTAATGAATTTCATTATATCACTGCACCAGAGATTAGCAACCTAACAACAAGACACAAATTACAGCTAATCGGTATAAAGGGGCAACTATTTAAATGGCTGGGTAGTTACTTAGAAAGCAGGAGCCAAAGAGTTATATTAATGATAATCTAAGCGATCCAGCCAATATTGTATTTGGTGTACTACAAGGAAGTACTTTAGGGCCTATTTTGTTTAATATTTACATTAATGACCCATGTAACAGTAACCTTGCCGATTCACATCATCGCCTTTGCCGATGATACAGTCTTGCTTTATAAAGGTAAAGGCTGTAATTCAGACATTAGTATAAACAAGGTTATGCAATGGCTAGACAATAACCTCCTTACTCTCAATATGGTTAAAACAACAATCATACGTTTCAGTGCAACGCAAGCGGGACAACTCAAAGAAATGCTAAACATTACTGCTCACCTTTGCAATGAAACAAATACCTGTACTTGCAACAACTTAGAATGCGTGGATAGTTTAAAATATTTAGGAATCATCATTGATAAATTTCTGAAATGGGTAGAACACGTCAGCTCAACTGCGACAAAAATTAAAAAACTTACTCACCTTTTCATGACTATTAGAAATATTCTATCCGTAAAATATCTAAAATCAATATATTATGCCATGTGTAATTCTGTAGTTGAATATGCATCCCTAGGATGGGGTGGTTGTGCCAAAACAATTTTGGACCCCCTGGCAAAAGCGCAGAATCACTAATAAGAGTCGTCCTTAAAAAATCCTTCACGTACCCCAGTGATGAATTATTCAAAGAAATCCAAGTCCTTTATGTCAGACAACTGTATATCAGGAACATTGTATTATACGCACATAAACAACGTGACCACTACCCATCTATCGACCACTATCACGACACCAGACACACAAGGAGTAATCCAATAGTTTCAATAAAAACCATGACATCCTTTGCTCAAAGACAGTTTCATACTTAGGACCAAAATTATTCAACATCATACCCGATACATGGAAAATGAAAAGTACAATCGCCTGCGTAAAGTGATCAGTGTTTGGCTTCTCCATTTAGGGAGGGTCAAAAGCGAACATGTGCTGATTAATAGATATGTACAATTTTAATAAAACCTTAATTTGTAATTCTTTATTACTCTACACTAAACTAAAAAATGCATTATCATACTTTTAGAACAAAAAAAAACAAATCTTTTTTTTTTTTAATTTACATAATGGATTCTTTTATATTCTTTCATGTACGAGTATATTAATAATATGAACTAAACTTGTCAATTTGAATGTCCCAAAACCGGATTTGTTCCCAGTTGGGCAGTAATGTTTTTGTTAAATAACTTGCGTTTCAAATAAATATTATTATTGTTTAAAATTTGGCGATTCATTAAAACGTCGGTGGCTAATTAATGTAATATCGCGGTTTATAAAAAATATTTTAAATACTAAAATCACAAATTAAACTGATCGCTTTTTATGTAAATGAAAAAACGTCTCCAGTAATTAATTAACTTATTTTAATAACATAACCCGATAATCCTGTTTTTTTTTAACAATTCTTTAAAAAATACTATTCAGTACTAATTTTGTGTTAACAAATCCCACAGTCGCTGCGCACCCAGGCAGCTAACAGATTCATAAGGTTTGCACGCTTCCACTGTTTGCCGGTGACGCCACGAGTATGTTTTGTATGAACTATCTCTTAGAACAGAATGTCCTATAGCTGCTGAATTCATCTCGCACGTATGTCCAATCTTTTTTTTTATAAAGGTACCGCATAAGAATTTTCGCCTACATTGAACAGGGAATCTAAGTCTTCCCACGGTCATAATATTTTATACAACAAATCTATAATCTATAACAAATATCTAAATATATAACAAATCGCGGATAATGCTTGGAATATGTAAAAAATCTGCAATAGAAGTACGTACCGCTGCCACGTTGCTGTTTGCCCGTTTAATGCAAAACTGAGTGAGTTCATTCACCCCGCCTGGAACAACGAGGTCGTAATCGCTGTACGCGTCGGCGCACTCTTCGGTAGAAATAATGGTGACATCCCACTGCAAGAGAACACAACAAAGTATTTACTAAGTCTAGCATACGCCATCATCACGGCGTTATCCCAAGACGAGAATTAAATGTTTCGCGATTGTGCTGCCGGCTCGAGTCGGCTCCGGACACAAGTCAGTTCCCTCTAGTCCTCGGATTTTCCTGTGCTGCCCCCATCCTCTTCCACGCCGTCTGTTCACTTCTTTCTCGGTCTGCAGCAGGGTTGCTTTCACTAGGGAATTGCCAATAATTTGACCGACCAACCATAGTCTTTATCTACAAAATCTTACAACACTTTCACCATCTTGGTTCTCGAGTTTATGGTTCATATTAAAATATTTAATATTAGTTGCAAATTAAGCTGGTCGAGAACTTAAAATATTAAATTATTCAGATTGGTGAAATGGCATATAAATACAATTTTTTCCATCATCATTATCCTGCAAAATGACACAAAAAATGAATAACGGATATCACGTACAATATCCTTTGAAAATAATGAAAATAACAATAGACCCAGGTTGGATCCTTGGGGAATAGCTGAAAAAGTGATGAAAAAAATATCATTGGCTCAGCGTATTTGTACCAACATAGTAAGTGACGATGTATTACAATTATTATAAATAAGAAAATGTACAAACAATCTTCAATAGCCCTCTGGCTTTAGTAGGCCTCCCTCATTTTTTTCCAGATTTCCCATCCTTGGTGAGTTTGCAGCTCTTATCCTCCATTAAAAACTGGCAGTTCTCTTCAAAATGTCAGCATAATCTCTTGTGACGACCTCCGCTCCTCCTTCCCTTGATTCCAACGGTCATCTGTAAATCGCACAACGTATCCCCAGGATCGTTCCACTTGGGTTTGGAGAATGCGATGGTGATATCGGCTAACTTAGACTTGCTCCTTATTCAATCATTCTTCTTTCTATTTCTGGCAATGCTCTTTCCGTGGTTCTTATTATTAATTACGTAAATAAAATTTTCAAAGATTTCTTACGCTGTAGTAGATGTTTGATTGTCGGGAAATCTCCTTTAGTTTCTCTTCGGGCAGAACGCTGCCCGTGTGGAGGCAGGCGGGCAGGACGTTCTTGGAGAAAGTCACACTGAAATTGGAGAGACAGATTTATTTAGAGACAAAAGATGATCCCCGTGGCAGAGCAGGGGATTATTGAGAACAATCCACACATAAAAACTCAGTTATAAATCATTACAATATATAAGAAAGAATAAAAGAGAAAAAATAGGATACGAGAAGATAATACAGGCAATCAAAGGAGAATGCAAGATTTGTTTTTTTATAACACTTTGCTTACCGTTCTTCTAGTTCTACGAGGCCAACATTATAGTGTATGGAAGGACTACGATAGTCTGGGTGAGTAATTTTGTTCTTGATTTTATAGACGCCTCCTCCATCAGTGATACCGCCGATCTTGGCGTACATCCGTGTCCTGGAAATACGAGTAATAACAGAGTCAATGCAGGTTCATAAGATCCTCTAGAGAAGGCATATTCTTCATAATTTGAAACAAAAATAAATAAAATATACGCGTACTAGATATTTACTAAACCTTTAATTAAAATAATATATCAATCAGTTTGGATGGGTATTTTGGTTTCAAATCCAAAATTAAGTTTTGTATGAAACAGCCAGAGCAGCCGTTCCTCTTAAGAGGAAAGCATTTAAAATGGTGGAGTAAAATTTTGTCACGGTCTGTCCGACTCTGCGAATATTCTTTTTTTGCAAATGAAATTAACTAATAAATTAAATTCAATCATATACACTACTTACGTTAGAGCCAAGGCACTGCTTAACACCCATCTGTCACTTATTAGAGTACCGGCAGTGGTTGTTGAAGCCGTCCAGATAATCTCAGACTCAACTGGTCCATTACTTAACAGTACCTGAAAATACAAAACAATTTTGCTATCGTAGCCAGATTGGACACGAACACAATATTCACGCAGACGCATTGCTTGTACGCAACATGTTTCAAACTTGTTATTCGACATCGAAGTGGAAAAGCGTTAATTTTTAATCAAATCATCTCAGGTCATATCATTACCGTGGATCTCAAGGATGGACCCGACATTGACCGCCGAAGCAGGGCATTAGCATACGAGCATGAGTTTCTACAGATTCATTATTGGACGGTTGGTATTTCATTTTTATGTAATTTTTATGTCACTCTGTTGGGTACAGTTTATTTTTGGAGCTGGGTCTACTCTTTTGAAAGACAAGAGGGAGGATGTGCAATATCAATTCTTTATTGCATGGTCACAATTCATAAACTATCGCTAAGGATAATATTGAAATGTCACCCATCAAAACAGTAAATCAATTAAGAAAACATTATCAGTTAAATACGGGGAAACACGTTATAAATGTAAAAACCTCACAGAATAGAGAATTTTAATTATTTTCTAACTAAATCGGTTTTGCCAATAATAAATCATTTATTTTTTATTTTATTTATTTATAAAATACACGATATTTAATGGAGACATTTACATTAGTGGTGGGCGAATCGGCTCGATTTAGTGAGCCGGATCACTAAATCAGTTCTTTGTAGTGTACCGGTTAGGTGATCCGGCTCAATTGAACGACGGTTCGCGTCCCCCCGCACCATGACCTCTCCCTCCCTCCCTTGGCCATACTAAAGACGTCCTTAAGACGCTCTTACACGGTAATTTTTCGTCCAGTTTTCATGTGGATTTTCTTCACAGAGAGCTGATTTTGTGATCCGGATCACTAAACCGAGCCGCTTCGCCCACCACTAATTTACGTGCAGTAGATACATTAGATCACCATACTCGGCGGCTGCCTGTTTCATGGTGATCAATGGAGTATAGTTACTTTGTATGAAGTCTAGTGTAAACATATGGATTTATTATATAAATTATATTAACATGGTAACAATTGGAAAAATTATAAAAGAAAGTAGAAAATAAAAAGGAAAACAATACATGCGTAAGGATTAGATCACAAAAATATACTTTTTTATATGTGCAAGATGTTTCTACAGATGCACCAGCACTGTGAAGAGAATCCTATTCAATGCAGACCTGTGGATCCGCTATGGCCAAGAACAATGGAATACCTAAAAGTCCAATACAACAACGCTTATAGACAAATTTTTGGGTTACCGAGGTCTTGTCGTATCAGCCAAATTTTCACATAAGCAGAGTAAACTGTTTTTATTCTACAACGAAGAATAAAGCGGCTAACTCCCGATGCAATCTACCAAACTCACAAAATAGTAAAATATTTATATTTTTTTAATTTTTTTAAATCAAATTTAATAATGTTATTAATAACTTATACAAGCATTTTTAGTTTTTATTATTGTGACAGATGTTTCGGCATTCAAGGCCATTTTCAAGCTGTACATAAAACATTAATTAATAATGTAAGGAAAATTATATATACGCTTCTCAGTATATTCACATTATCAAAACAATATAACACATTTAAATAAATCAATTAAGAAAACATTATCGGTTAAATACGGGGAAACACGTTATTAATGTAAAAACCTCACAGAATAAAGAATTTGAATTATGTTCTAACTAAATCGGTTTTACCGATAATAAATCGTTATTATTAAAAACCCGTTAAAATTAGAATGGTGTGGGAGTGAATTAAATCATATAACTTAAATCATATATTGAGATTTAAAAACCTCGTTGTAATATTTAATCATTGAAGAAAATAATATTAACATAACCTAAATGAAAGATGAAACAGGAAAAAAATAAATTATTGACAAATCTTGAATTTAAGATATGATATCAATGAAGATGAAAAAAATTGAACTGTTCTCATTAGCTAAGTTGGTTAAGCGGTTGCCCCGGATAGGCAGATGTCCTGGGTTCGAGTCCCAGATGCGACTGAAATCTTTTTATTTTCTGCTGTTTTTTTTCCGGTTTCATCTTTCATTTAGATTCTGTTCATGTTATTTTCTTCGATGATTAAATATTACAATAAGATTTTTAAATAACAATAAAAATAATTATTAATTAAAATTTGAATATAAATAAGTCGTCACAATGTGGATTAACCGCAGTTTGAAAATGGCCTTGAACGCCGAAACAGCTGTCACAATAATAAAAACTAAAAACACTAGCAGAACTTAATAATAACATTATTAAATTTGATTTACATTAAATTTTATAAAAAATACTTTCATTTCGACAAATGAAACACAAAAACAATTAATATGCTCTTATAAACGGCGTAATCGGGTGGTTAAAATCCTCAATGCAAAAAAATTGATCCTCTTTAAACCTCGATAAGAAGAACTTACAATTTGAAAATCATTTTTCTTAATAATGTATTTTTATTTTATTTTCTTGTGTTACTCCTTTTATAAAACCTTTCCTTTTCATATTGAGTAACCGTTATTAATTTAATTGTTTCTTTTCTATGTTTTATATTTGATGGTGTACTATGATGACAATATGGACAATATTGCACGTCTGCATGCGACAGAATATTGGTACTCACCAGGTGCGGGTACTCCCCTGTCTGCACCGTCGCCTCGGTCGCGTTCCTGTCTGGCGGCTGTGTGCAGACCTTAACGCGTGTTACCTACTCTAGAATGCACCAGAACCGAAGATAGTACGCACCCGGCTCTATACCTTATCTACCCGTGTCAACAAAAATACGATGAACCCGGACACCTTATCTTGCCGTTCCCTGATCACCCACAATGGACCCGGACGTGTTCCTAGTGTACACGAGCCCAGAAATGAAATCATATATAAAAGGGACCGAAATGTCCCACAAGTCGCTTATCTCCAACCTTCAGTTAACGAGACTACTCGTTTCATCGTTGTCAGATTATCCATTTGGAAATTGTATTTAAACTCACTTGTATTGTTATTTATATTTTTAAATAAATATTATAATTTCACCGACTCTTCATTTTATAAAAAAAAATCAACAAAAGTTAACTTATATGGACTATATTGCACATCTGCATGCGACAGAATATTGGTACTCACCAGGTGCGGGTACTCCCCTGTCTGCACTGTCGCCTCGGTCGCGTTCCTGTCTGGCGGCTGTGTGCAGACCTTAACGCGGGACCAGCTGTCGCCCAAGTACTCGCAAGGGTAGGCCAGCCCGGCGATGCTCGCGCAGTAGTCCCACGCTTTGTAGCCCGTCAGGGGGACGGTGTTGACGCTGGGCGGTAGCGGCGGGCACGAGTCCATGGCCCTGCAGCACACCGAGCTGTCAGCCTTGAAGCTGGGACACGCCTGGGGACACAACGGATATTACTCCTCTGTCTCACGCAGGATGAGAAAGGGGAAAGTTCCATAAAAATACCGTACAATAAGATATTGTAAGGTAAAATAAAAATATTTAATATACACATAAAACATAGTAATTGTATTCCTAGGCTCGTCTTGTCGGGGTTTCTACCATTGGGCAACTTGTTTATTCTTTATAAGATACTTAGCTTCTTGCACTGTTCACTGTGGCACCCCGAATGTAGCAGTACCAGTGAGAGGAAGAGTTTCCTTCGACCTTGATTTCCCATTATCTTGTGGTCTTGTCGGCTGGAGTGAGTTATATAGTCCCAGGGTTCTTCAGAAATCTCTTCTCCACTATTCTACTGTCTTCACAGGGATCACGTCTGGCAACTGCGCTTCCAGGGATGGTGTGAAGGGTTCGAGGGACCTCCCTCCCATCCCATTACTTACTGTCTCTCATTGCGACTGCCTGTGACTTACCAGAAGCTGTGTATTCTGTTGTTGTGTTGTGCGGTGCCATGAGAATGTGAGTGATATTGTCCTTTTCTAATGTATACTATTTATAAATGTTGTGTCGCCACTAGCTTCAAGAACAGGAACTAACTGCTTTGGATGAACACGTAAATGTGTTGGTATGTATAATTCAATATTGTGCCGTGTAGGGACAGTCGGGGGCTTTTAGAATCATTTAATAGCAGCTTCGTTTTTTTTAATATCAAAAAGTAGGACGTCCCGGAGGATTCATGAACCATTATTGGACGGTTGGCATTTTATTATTTATGTAATTTTTATGCTACTCTGTTGGGTACAATTTATTTTTGGAGTCGGATCTACTCTTCGACGAATTTTAAAAGACGAGAGGGAGGATGTGATTGGAATGTCACCCATCAAAACAATAATTCAATTAAGAAAACATTATCATTTAAATACGGGGAAACACATTATAGATGTAAAAACCTCACAGAACAGAGAATTTTAACTATTTTCTAACTAAATCGGTTTTACCGATAATAAATCGTTATTTTTAAAAACCCGTCCAAATTGGAATGGGGTGGGGGTTAATAAAATCGTATAAATACGTCGTCACAATGTGGATTAACCGCAGTTTGAAAATGGCATTGAACGCCGAAACAGCTGTCACAATAATGAAAACTAAAAATACTCGCAGAACTTAATAACATTATTAAATTTGATTTATATTAACCCTTATCACTCCTTTGTCGGGTGCCAGCCGACATCACTATTTGTACGCTACAACTCAGTTGTCGGCTGGCGGCCGACAAGATAAGACGTGCGCGCCCTGTTTATTTTCGCGCGCAAAACTTGACACCTGACGTTGTTTCTTGTGTGATTCGATAAAAAAACATTTAAATTCAGGTTTTAATAAGATTTTGACTGTTTTCCGTTTTTGTTTTACTATAAAATAACCTTTTTGTAACTGCCTATAAATAAATTAATATTTTGACATTATTTAAATTAGTGTTGGCTGACAAAAAATATTAAAAAAATAATGGAGTGGTAAGGGTTAAATTTAAAAAATAATAATAACGGAGTTCTACGAATTATACACAGAAACAATTAATAAAGTCACCCATCAGAGCCATTAACAAATATCGTAATCTTAGACATTCCGTTATACATAAAAATAATTCTCACATACAAATATATGGAAAAATGATTCAAAGAAAACATCTAAATTTTCATGTAAATTTTGTTATATTTGATTTGGTGTAAATAAGTTATGAAAAATCTGTACCTTTTGTTTTTATCCAGACCGAGATATAAAGTTTTATTAAATGTATTTGAGATATGACACAAATTGAACTGGTCTCATTAGCTAAGTTGGTTGAGCGTTGCCCCGGCAGAGGACCTGGGTTCGAGTCCCAGATGCGACTGAAATCTTTTTATTTTCTGTTGTTTTTTTCCGGTTTCATATTTCATTTAGGTTATGTTAATATTATTTTCTTCAATGATTATTTATTAAATGTGTTGGTGTATTCTCTCTTGTTTGTTTTAAAGATGTAGGCACGCGATCATATAGTTTAATTGCATTCTTTATATGTTTAGATCCGTAATTGTATTTAGGAGGAAGGGTATGGCCGCCACAGATATCGATGAGCATCGCCAACCCTTCGGTGACGCAAAGAGGAGGACGGAACGTGAACAATGTCGAATTGGCACGTGGAATGTCAGAGGAGGTATGGAAAGAAAGATCTCCGTCCTCTCAGCCTACCCCTACGGGGAAACGACGTGATGGTTAGTTAATTAATTAGTTAGTTAGTTGGTCTATTTTTTTAAATTTTATTTTACAGTAAGTATATAAATAAAACATAATTCGTATAGTGTATCTAACATGCATATCGTCAGCACAGCCTTCTTCGTCACTCGGCGTCATTAGACGCAAATATTTCTAAAACCGAGAAGATGGATAACGAAAAATTAATTGAATTAGTCAGGGAAAATAGGTTATAAAGTAATAATAAATATGGAAATAGAATTTTAAAATCCTCAAACATGTTGTGACGGACACTAACGCTCGGTTGACAGTTGTACTCCCGTCTGCTGTGTCTATGATTACGCATGAGACATCCATTACCACCGACAATCGGTCGAAAATAGAAACATAAATCACGATATTTTGTATTTATTTTCTAAAAGAGGAGCTTAAAAGATAAGTCTTAAATAATAAATACCTAGCACATATAAAATAATACATAAAGATGCCCTAACACGCAAGGGAAAAGAACCTAAATAAGAAGGGCGAGCTAGGCGTTTCGCCAATTTAAGTAAAACATCAAATAAGTTAAAAGGTTCAGCATGTTTACAAAAACCGCACGTTTCGTAAGCCGAATATTCAGAATGTGGACGGCATTAATCTAGCATGGTGCCAAAATGGGTTTTAAATGACCATTGCTTCCATCCATCTAAATGGTACATAAAAGCAAGTCCATTCATTCTAACGTCAGTGGTACCAAAGGGGACCCCCCTCCAAAAACCTTAAAATGAATTAACCGTCCACAGTAATCATTTTGAGATTGAATTGAGATTCTTGCTTGTGTGGTGGTGTACTGTAACGTAGGATGTTTGAACCACTATCAGTGTGCACAAATACATTCAAACATGCACCCTTTAAAATGATTTTCCAGCACGTTTTTAATATTACATAGATGGCGGCTTGTTCACCTGGGGCGGAAATCCCCTGCAGCCGTGTCCCATCGCGTAGGCGCAGTCGCTGAAGGTGGCGCACACCCCATACTCCCCCGTATCGCTGTAGATGCAACGCTGTAGATGCAACCTTCGCCTGCAAAGAAACGCAATATTAATGTAAATATTCACGTCGTTTACTTTTAAAAAAAATCCTGGCTCTTCCAAACCTTCTGGAGCCAGTCGGAGTATCACATCTTCCAGTGAAAAATGTTATGATATAAATGTATTGAAATTTTTTTGTGTACAGTGCCAGGGAACATTTCACCCTCTCCCTGTTTCAACTGTGGTCAGAGGTGCATACATGTGGAGATAATCTTCTCTACCCAGTGAGCGGGCTGCCTATTGCTACGGTAGGGCTTTTATTTAATTTATTTCAAAGAATTGTGGACTGAGATTTATGTGCTAGCGGCACTAGCTGATAGCAATCTTATATTTAAGCTCTCTCACTAAGGTAATGGAGGATAAATTTTGTTTGAACCAATTCAATTTAATATATTACTCTCGAACGGTTTCGCAAGTACCCTTCCCTAGTCAGAAATACATTAAAATTAAACTACGATATAGAATAATGGTAGACATACATGAATATTTAGGTGTAAGGGGGAAGGGGTAATTAGTGTGTTTTTAGGAAGAACAAAGCAATTCACTGGCAAAATATCTAAAAGATTACTATCCGATAAATTTTCGTAGATATTCAATATACTAGAATTAATATTTAGGGATTTTCTAATTTCAAGTACTTCTAATTGTTTGCCTTTATTCTTACGGTGAAGAAATTATAATCCTTTATCTTTATTAATATTATACCTTAAAAATAACATGTATATTCATGTAGATCATAGGTTCCCAACGTGGGTGGTACCGCCCCCCAAGGGGCGATGGATTGATCCAAGGGGGCGGTGTAGGGCTACAAGTGGACTGTGAAGGGTTGAAATGGGTGGGCGAAATTATTTTTAATATATTTTACTTACGAATTCAAATTTGTCTTAGGTACGTCGTTGAATGAATCAACATAATAATTAACTGTTCAATTATTCCATTGATTTACGGATTGATCAATAGTTTTATCATTTTATTTAAGGTGTTATAACAGTTCGGGACTCGTTTTTATGTGACACCTCACAAGAGCGCCCCTCTATGTACAAAGCATATACAGGGGAATAATTTCGCTACCCGGTTCGGCAACGTTGTGAGGCGGGATAAAGGGAGGCTGTAGAAAGGGATTTGTTAATGCGGGCCTTGAAGAGGCCCGGATTGAATGTAGGAGGAAAGACAGATGCCGGTAGCTCGTTCCACATACGAGCCGATTTACACAAAAAACAAGTCAGATGTATAAGATGGAGGGGATCAACGCTGCTAGCTACTTAGATAAGGCTTCATTGAAATATCTGTAGAACAGACTTAGCATACCTGCATTGCGTCTGTGCATCATAGATGGCAGTCGGTCTGTTAACAACGGATTGTCAATAAGACGAACTGCCCTCCTTTGCATAGAATCAAGCAGGTTTTTCAAGTATTTGTGAGCAAACACTTGATAAACCTGCTTGAAGGCCACTGGAGGCCAAAATACCCATCCAAACTGATGGGTATTTTGTCCAAAATTCAGTTTGGTATGAAACAGGCACCGCAGCCGTTCCCCTCAATGCGTCTGGCACTTTTCAAGCAATAAATCAAAACCCCCTTCGAGAGTCCGAGGTCCGTTAATAAGAAATTTAAATTTTCTGGGACTCGAACCCAGGACCTCTACCTATCCGGGGTAACCGCTTAACCAACTTTGCAATCATCATTAGGATAGCAAACAATAATATGGGATTTATAAAAATGGAGGATAATATTAACAAATCTTGAACATGAAGTATGATATCGGTGTAAATGGCGTAAATTGAACTGGTCTAATTAGCTAAGTTGGTAAGCGGTTACCCCGGATAGGTAGAGGTCCTGGGTTCGAGTCCCAGATGCGACTAAAATCTTTTTAATTTCTGTTGTTTTTCAGTTTCGTGGTTCATTTGGGATGTGTTAATATTATCTTCTTCAATGATTAAATATTACAATGAGGTTTACAAACTTCAACAAGTTATAAAAAATAAACTGAATATTAATATTTCTTTTTGTTTGAATTTAGGACTGGAGAACAGATTTAAAAAATCACCAAAAAAGCTAAAAAATTCTACTCGGGTTTAACTGAAATTTTCATTTACAAATATTTATCGCGGGCTATGAAAAGTTTCAAACTTGTCTGTAAATGACTTTAGGTAGGTACTGATCTGCAAACTGCGGTATTTAAATTAGGTATGCAACTGTACCATTCATGGATATGAATTTCCGTAGAGATGAGTTTTAAGCTTCGCTCTGAATAAGGAACTGCAGTGAAAAATATTGTAGCTTTAAAAATATATATTCTTCGATTCTGAATATATTACTTCTATTATAAATACGACGATTTTATAAATCGTTATATAAAAGTGAATTAAAAACTATCAAAATACCATGTTCTGTTGGTACCACTGCTTAACTATAACTAGATGGATTAGAGTTTCGCTGTTTACAGTGTTTATTTCGCTCGTAAAATCATTATGTTTGTTTATTGCGACTACTTGAGAGTTTTTGTTTGTATATACATAGAAATTTTATTTAATAATAATTTATATCCCTTCCACATTACAACTTCTCACAGTAACTGTGGAAGGGAGGATTTCTAATGATACTTCAAACCTATTATTTCGCTAATAATGTAAAATATATTTATTTTTATTTCAAGCCACTAAAGGTACCTCGATGTTTCAAACCTATTAATATTAGCATATCTCTCTAGCAAAACTGCTGTAAATTTTGTCTTTGTCAAGTCCGCGACAGGCGCATGCGCAGAAAATTGTTTAGTAAACCGTCAGAGAGGCAACTATTCAAGAAATACAAAATGTTATCTAATGTGTTAATAACGCAAGCGATTCTAATTTCCCCTTCATACATAGTTCAAATCATTAAAGGTTAAAATCGCATCCAAAAAATTCTAGCCAGAAAGGTATTAAGCCCTCGAGCTTTGTGAGCGTCTGAAATAGTTTTGTATCACACCTGTTCTTTTGTGATATTACCTAATATTGATATATTAGTCTATCGGTATTATGTTATTCATAGTGGATATTCATAAGGTTTTTTTTGCATTGATTGATTAATTCCTCTACCATTTACTTTCGCGTTATTAATTCTCCTGACACTCCCATTTTTTATGCGAATACCGCACAAGAATCCCAACTGTCCAAAGCCGGTGGAACTATGGCATCCCTTATTGGGGTATGTTGTGTGTAAAAGGTATGGGGAGGGGAAGGCGATCTGGAAGAGGAAGGTGGGGAAGTACCGGGCTATTCATATCTAGTCACTAACCACGGCTAAAGCCATTTGAAGCATCTTTCACTTTGGAACGCGCCACAAATATACTATAGATATTATTTGTAACAAATTAATTGTAAAACGACTCAGATTAATTGAATCAAATTTACATGCGTACACTGGGATTTGAACCTGCAACCTCCGGATTTGTAGTCGAGATTAAAAAAAAGCGAAATACACAGGCATTGCTTAAAAGAGAAGTTATAGTATTGCAATGAATTAAATTGTATTCAATTTCAATACTGAAAAAAAAATTGTGCATTGCTAAAAAATAACATTTGTGCAGCGTCCTTGGGGTGATTTTCGTCAAAATAGCGCTATAAAAATCATCAAAATATTAATATTATTATTATTATCACGTACCATATCAATATTCAACAGACATGAATACTAAAATAGCATTTAATATCTCGGAACGGTCAGAACGCTAATATCTGTGGACCCGGTAACGATATATCAGATATGCGGCGGTATCATAATACGTATATCTGTTACCATCATATTAAGTCATGGCCTAGTCTTCCAGTTTGGATCAAATATGAGCAATGGACGCTTAAAGGGATTTTTTTCGTAGCACTAACTTTCTTTGAACACTGATAAATTGTTTATCAGTTGCGGATATGAATGTATTTTGCACTTTGGTACAATGCACCCACAATAGTGACGAAACGCTGATATTCTATCATGTTTCCTTTAATTAAAAGCAGTTAAATTTGAGTATAAAAGGTCTCGAGGTTTTGTATGGAATGCACACAATATCGATTACCGCCTATTAAACCGCTAATCCGACTGCTCGTGTGACGTCACACCCAACAAGCCGTAGATTTCATTCGTTTTGGTGGGCTTTAAAAAATTGAAACTTTAACAATTATTTTAACTATGAAAACAAATTTGGACTCTAGTTCCTTATTCTGTCGAGTCATTAATCAATTTTAAATCGCATGGCAGTTTATTCCAGGCTTTAGGGCCGGACACCCTGAAAGCTCGCTCACCAATCTTAGTATCTGATCTTGACTTTCGTAAATTTGAATTTTCAGGGATGCTCAGTCAATTGATTTAAATACCATCCTGATGCCATCGAGATGCTCTGAAATATGGGAGAATTTAGATACGCCGGTGACATGTCTTGCCGCAGCGTTAAAAACAGATTTCACTTTGTTAATTTGATAGTTGGGGAGACTTGCATATATTCCATCGCAGTAGTATAGACGTGAAACGACGTACGGTTTCTTCTCACTGCTTTAATTGTGAAAATAGTTTTTAAAAATTACCATTTGATGACTTGGCCGCCACGGAACCCACCGAAACAAGCAAGAACAATAATCCGTATTTGAACACCATATCGCATTAAAGACAATACCTTAGACTGATCTTATAACATGTAATAATTATTATATACGTAAAAATTGCTGGCTTTGTTAATCCGAAACTTAATTTTATCAAACGCAATATTATATGATAAGAATTGCTTTATTTTTGTGGAGAGAGGTTGATTTATTCAATTGAATGGATTATTTCATTAATACGCGATCAATCAATTATTAAATGTTGACAGGAAGCAACCTTTTTGTAAAGAATATTAATACGGGGGTTACCGAACATATGAGGTGCATGGGGCATGATTCCGGCTATGTTTAAGGATATGGTTCTCATCCTTAGGCCATTCTCTGACGGTCCGGTAGGGAATCGACATGAACCGGGTGCAGCAAAAATGCAGCAAATGTTTCACGATATTTCCTCTATCGACTCTCTGACGGGTCTGCAGTGATTTGTAGCCGCCATTAAATTGTCGGTATTGCAGATTTCTGTTATCGCATTTACCGCTGAAGGTTATCAGATTCAAAATCGTAAAAAACGAAAAATGTCGAGTGAATCAAGTGAAGACGAGGCTCTGGCATGCTATTTATTCCTTCGAACGAGACAAAAAAGAAGGAGGTATTAGGTCCACCCCTACATCGAATGTTACATTCATTGTAGGTAATTTATTGCTGCCAGGGAACTGTCCGGATATGATGTCAAATTCCGGCAAATGTACCGAATGTCAAAAAAAAACTTTCTAAGAACTGGTCCAGCACGTCACTCCGTGTATAAAAAGTCCTTCTATTGAACACCAAGCTTTCTCCGTTGTCCCCTTTACTGCATATGCTGGTAATTAATAGTTATAAAGGCCTGCATATTTCTCTACCTCCATTATTAACCGAAAATTCATATTCCGCTTCATGTTTGAACTCAAAGGACGAACGTAAACGATCGAAACGCAGTGCATAGATTTACTGGATGCGTGTTTACCGAGAAGCTCCTGAACTGTTGTCCCGCTTGTGGTATAACAAAAGTACACTCACTTCCCCCCGAGTTGTGAGCTAGCACCCATTGAAATGTATGGCGCAGTGCCCTTTCGGTATCACGCATGAATTTTATGTCGATTCCCTACCGGACCGTCAGAGAGCGGCATTAGGTTAAAATACTTTTTGTTTAATTGCGTTTCCAGTTCTTTCAAATGACATCTGTCATTCACCAAATGAAATTCTTTAAAAAAATCGGTATTAGTAATGACTTTACAAACAATAGACAGGTTGTAAAGCTCACAAATACGGTAATTGCCATACTTTGATTTAGTATTCAATTATCACGCGTCGCACGAGGTCGTCTGCTGTCTCTAATCAAATTCCACAAATAAGTGCCAAAATGCCCTCCTGTGTGATGAATAAATGTTTTCATTAGACGGCAAACACCAATAAAAGAAACACGGTAAACCAAAGTAACATTTCATTATATTATACATAATACAATATTCGTAATCGCGAAACACTCAATGACATTACGAACACTTGACAAACACACAATGAAGCAATGGAAATAAATATTATTCCATTGCTTCCCGAAATTTTTAAACGTCATTCGGGAAAGTGAGATAGCGAACGTAGCAACGCAATAGTATAAGAAAGACAATCTTATAGAAGTAGATCATTTCTTACTAGGTCCTATCGTAGTGTAAGGAGTAGGCGTAGTGTCATCCCATTTGCAACCGTGATATTCGACGCAACAATTGATTTACGAAAACGACATCGCGTTCAACAGACATATCTTTTAAATGTCCGTCTTTGTCATACAAAAACGATGTTTGCATTAAGATCTTACTTTAAACTTAAAAGTGTCTGTTACTCGTGTCACATTTTGTGTTAATTTTGTTAAAGAATAACGTGTCTAAAAGTATGTAATTTTATTATTTTAAACATTATTAGTGAGTCACTTATCGCATAATAATGCTATCAAATTAACCGAAACGAAAATGCGATATCCGTAAAATACCTGTGCCAAAAACCCGAAATGTCAGATAAAAGTAATTTAAAATCTAAAAGGAATAATAAATGTGGAAATCACAGGGCTATTAGCCTGCTAAGTTCAGTTGGAAAGCTGTATGGTAGGATATTGATTGAAAGGGTACAAATGAAAACAAAGGATAAAATATGGGATGTGCAAGGTGCATTTATGAGTGGAAGGGGTGCATGGATCAGATTTTCTCGTTGCGTATGCTCACAGAGAAGTTTCTGGCCAAAAATCCAAAACTTTTCTGTGCTTTTGTAGATCTACAAAAAGCATACGACCGAGTTGACAGAAAAAAGTTATGGAAGGTGTTGTCCAAGTATGGAGTGAATACAAATCTTATACAGGCAATCGCATCTCTGTACGAGGGAAGCGTTGCATGTGTTAGGGCAAACGGTGATTTTACGGGGTGGTTTGACATCACAAAAGGTGTAAAGCAAGGCTGCGTAATGTCACCGTGGTTATTCAATCTATACATGGATAATTGTATGCAAGAATTGCAAGAGGTGGGCTTGGGCGCAAAAATGAGTAGTCTGCAAGTATATTCCCTGTTGTATGCTGATGATGCGGTGCTGATGGCTAACAGTATGGAAGATCTACAAGTCCCTTGTATCTAGGATGAACGAAGTATGTATGAAGAATGAGCTGATGATGAATGCAAGTAAGTCTAAAGTCATGGTGTTTGAAAGAGAGAGTACGAAAACAGTGTGCAATATAGTTTTGAATGATGAATTCTTGGAGCAGGTAGATGAGTTTGTGTATTTGGGAAGTATGTTCACGAGAGATGGAAAGACTGATAGGGATATTGAAAGAAGAGTGAATGCAGGAAACTCCATTAACGGAGGACTGAACGCGATACCAACTCTGATGTATGGCAGTGAGGCATGGAACTGGCAGAGGAAGGATGAAATTAGACTGAATGCTGTAGAAATGAGATCTCTGAGACGAATGTGTGGTAAAACCGTGTATGATCGTGTGAAAAATGTTGAGATTCGTAAAGAATGCAAGGCTGATGTAAGCGTAGTGAGCAAGATTAAGAAAGGGACGCTTAGATGGTTTGGGCATGTAGAGCGAATGAATGAAGAAAGGAGTGTAAGGAGAATATATGACGCTAATGTGAATGGAAGAAGAAGCCGGGGACGTCCAAGGAAGACATGGCACGATCAAGTGAATCAAATACTTGAGTCGGGCCATGTCAGAAGTCGGAATAACAGAAGAGAATGTATGAGACGTTGTATGAAAGTGAATGAAGCAAGAAGTGTATACCAAGATCGAGTTATCTGGCGGTCCGTCCTCTCTGCCTACCCCTGATGGTTGGTTAGTTAGTTAGTTAATAATAAACTACACGTGTAAAGTAAGTAAAAAATAAACCACACGTATTAAGTATGTGTGATAAACCTATATTTTTTTTTTAATAATACTGTTTTATTTAAAAGACAAACTCCGTTAAAAATGTATTATCATTGACATGTCATCAGAATACCAGTTAAGTACAATGTCTTTGACCCTGAGGATAAGGCTCCAGACTAAGGCCACTCTCTCACGGTCCGGTAGAGAATCGACATAAACCTAATGCGTGATACTGACGGCACTGCGCCATACATTTCAATGGGCGTAGCTCAAAACTCGGGGGGAAGCGGGAGCGGCGCGACGTACTTCTGTAGTAGTAGTAGCTTCTCGGTAAACACGCATCCAATAAATTTATTCACTGCGTTTCGATCGTTTACGCGCCATTCATCCTTTGAGTTCAAACATGGAGCAAGATATGAATTTTCGGCTAATAATGGAGGTAGAGAAATATGCAGACCTTTATAACATTAATTACCAGCATATGCAGTAAAGGGGACAACGGAGAAAGCTTGATCTGCAATAAGAGAACTTTTTATAATAATAATAATAATCGGATGATTTTTATAGCGCCGTTTTTGTGAAAAATCACCTCAAGGGCGCTGTACAAATCTTACTTCCTATTCTTACATTATTCCTATATTACATCTATTACATTTTTTTTATGGACAGGCTATCATTACACATTATTTATAGACCATATAAAGAGATGCAGTTAAATTATCAAAACTAAATACGGCTTGATCTATGTTTTCATACATGTTAAATTGAGAAAAAAAAATGCTAACTGTATTTATTCCTTACGACATATTGCAAAATGCTAATACAAATGATAGGAGTTATGTGAAGTTGGGCGGCGGGTGAGGACGGGGGCCGGGGGAACTGATCCATATCCACATCCAATCTTCTTTGTCTTTGTTGGTGACGCCCCTGGGCGGCCTGACGGGACGCTTGGTGTTGGTCTGCCCGTACGCCAGGTAGTGCTTGTCGGCCGGCTTCAGGATCTGGAAAGAGCACACCAGCGTGTCGTCCATTTCTCGCCCCAGCCGGTGGTGTCCTTGTCGGGGTCGGACCACAGCAGGTCGCAGAGCAGCCTGGTCGGGCACGTCCGTGGGCGTATATATAGAGTAACGTGCTGGACCAGTTCTTACAATGTTTTTTTGACATTCGGTACATTTGCCGGAATTTTACATCAAGTCCGGACAGTTCCCTGGCAGCAATAAATAATCTACAATGAATGTTACATTCGATGTAGGGTTGGACTTAAATCATCCACCTTTTTTGTCTCGTTCGAAGGAATAAATAGCATCAGAGCTTCGTCTTCACTTGATTCCCTCGACATTTTCATCTCGACATTCAGCGGTAAATGTGATAACAGAAATCTGCAATACCGACAATTTACTGGCGGCTACAGATCACTGCAGACCCGTCAGAGAGTCGATGGAGGCAATATCGTGAAACATTTCCTGCATTTTTGCTGCACCCGGTTTATGTCGATTCCCTACCGGACCGTCAGAGAATGCATCAAAGTTACTGGGGATTGGCTGATTTAGAAAGAGCAGTGACAATATGTTTAATTGTATCAATGGTATTAATTGGTGAACCTACAACTGCTACCAAAACAATGTTTAAAATAACATTTTCAATTTCAGACCAGCGATAAAGTACCTACATATAATATATACAAATTAACGTTTCGCTGTCTGTCTGTCTTCGTTTTCTCAGTACAGTTTGTTCTTATTAGTGCCGGGAAGGTTTAGAAATTAGTTTGAATGAAATCCAATAAGCAAAACTGTTGCTGTAACGTTTTAAAATTAGTATGAAAATCATTGAACCCGCCATGTTGTATTGAGGTTAGCCCACAGATACACACTTTTTGTTAGCCATAGAACATATTAAAAAAAAGGAGGTTTGTTGGGTAGAATATTTTCAAAATGTAAAACACAAGTAGGTACCTACTTAAGAATTTTTTTTTATTTACAAGGCATTACTTTCGCTGTCAAATCAATTATGGCACCCAAACGACAAGCAAGAGTTCAAGCACAACTTCGTAACTTTATTAAAATAAAATAAAAAATCCCGAGTGAGGCCGGGTACACATCAGGTAGTATCATATATTTTACTAAATAAATTTTAATTTTTTTTTATGTTTTACGAAATATATAATTTGAAATTCGCCATTTTTCAACTTGATAGGTCAAGTTTTGTAATATTTACGTGATTTTGGAGACGGGTAACAACGACGGTACGAGAATTATAATGGAACGTTTTTTATTTACATCCATTGACACTAGTGCTGGGCGTTGACGATATTTAGAAATAACGTTAACGACCGCTATCGTTGACGATTTTCAACTGTTGAATATAACCGTTGAAAATAACGCCGATGTAAGTGGAGCACTAACAAAAATATATTTTTTTGATTATATAAATACCGCACAAGAGTCCCAACAGCTCCCAACCGTCTTGAGCCAGTGAGACTATGGCATCCCCAATTGGGGAATGTTGTGAGGCTGAAGGTATTGGGGAGGGGAAGGAGAAGGAGAAGAGGAAGGTGGGAAATACCTGGCTATTCAGATCTGGTCACCAAACACGGCTAAAGGCCATTTCAAACAACGTTTCAATTCTTAATGGTGTAGGGCGATAATGAGAGTATCTTCCACTCTGGAACGTGCGCAAATATACTATACGTTATTTTTAAATTAATTAATTATGAAAAATCACAAATTAATTGAATAAAATTTACTTGCGCACTCCGGGATTTGAACTCGCGACCTTCGGATTCGTGGTCGAAAGCCTTACCCCTCGAACATGGAGGACGTCAGATAAGTAAGTAACTCAAATTAGTTCTACTTTTTAAACTGTCAATGCATGGTGGAATTCCATTTTAACCATTCGAATCCGACGCGGCCCCAGCGCGCTTTAGTTACGTAAATTACGACGCAGCGATGGAGCGATTTTCTGTATGATTTTTGTCATCCTCGGGAGAGCAGGTGTTCAATTTGAGCATGGTATATTGCGGTTGGCGCGTGTCTTGATAACTGTATCTATTGTTTATCCTGATAAAATAAACACACCCTAAAGTGAATCAATATTGTTCACCATGTCGGAAGTTAGTTCTATTGCGGATGATCGTAATGTATCAAATGACAGCGGCACTACGGACGACGAGACCTTTGTTCACATAAATGAACACAGTGATGACGGAAGTGAAATTATTGTACATCGCAAATATAGATTGCGAATAGAAAGTTAATCTTCGGATTGATTTTCATAAACGCAATTTTGAAGAGAAATAATCTTATATTTACGTATTTTTAAATATTTTTTGTAGTTTTAAATGTGTAGTTTTTTTAATTAGAACTATAATATTAGTAAAATTTCATTCTTTACTTGTATAATTTAAAAAGAAAATCATTAAAAATGATTGATATTTGTCCAAGTTTATTGAATACCATCATTTTTTTTATTTAAAAACACTAATATCTGTAGCAATTTATACACATACTTGAAAAATAAACATAGCACTAAAACGTGTTATATATACATATCAACATGTTACGAAAGCGATGCTTTCCTCATCAGGAATATACATAATACAAAACTTTTTTAAAAAATGTCAAGTATAGACAAATGATAAACATAGAACACAATAATGTAAGAAAAGACAAATTATAAACATACACAAAAATTGATTAAAATAGGTAATGATTAGTCAAAAATTTTAATAAAAAATTAATATAATATATTGAATAAGAAATTTATATTAGAAATTAAAATTAAAGTTAACTAACTAACTAACGATCACGCCGTTTCCCCGCAGGGGTAGACAGAGAAGACGGACCGCCTCAATCTTGGCATACACTTCTTACTTCATTCACATTCATACATCGTCTCATACATTCTCTTCTGTTATTCCGACTTCTGACATGGCCCGACTCAAGTATTTAATTCACTTGATCGTGCCATGTCTTCCTTGGACGTCCCCGGCTTCTTCTTCCATTCACATTAGCGTCATATATTCTCCTTACACTCCTTTCTTCATTCATTCGCTCTACATGCCCAAACCATCTAAGCGTCCCTTTCTTAATCTTGCTCACTACGCTTACATCAGCCTTGCATTCTTTACGAATCTCAACATTTTTCACACGATCATACACGGTTTTACCACACATTCGTCTCAGAGATCTCATTTCTACAGCATTCAGTCTAATTTCATCCTTCCTCTGCCAGTTCCATGCCTCACTGCCATACATCAGAGTTGGTATCGCGTTCAGTCCTCCGTTAATGGAGTTTCCTGCATTCACTCTTCTTTCAATATCCCTATCAGTCTTTCCATCTCTCGTGAACATACTTCCCAAATACACAAACTCATCGACATACATCATTCACAACTATATTGCACACTGTTTTCGTACTCTCTCTTTCAAACACCATGACTTTAGACTTACTTTCATTCATCATTAGCTCATTCTTCACACATACGAGTTCTTCGTTCATCCTAGATACGAGGGACTGTAGATCTTCCATACTGTTAGCAATTAAAATTAACACTTGACTGATCGGTGACTGGAAAAAATGGGAAGAACGGTCGTAAACGTTGTTTCCAACAGCTAGTTATATGTTGATACAGCACTGCACTACTAGTTGACATTGAAAGGTGACCAGTGAGTCCAGTTTGTTGGGGCTTGGAAGCCACCAATCTCTGTCGAGACTCGGGTTAGTGAGGTCGTTTGCCAATCTTCTGATTCCGTATTGTTTGTACTCACAGACCGGTTCTTGTTTACCAGTTGTCGTCATCTCCGGATCGAAGGTAATCATGTTTTTTTTCCCTAATTATGCACGCAATTTGTTTTGCAAACGTTTTTTTCTCGTTTTCAGACAAACTGCCGATTTAACTTTTGTTCTTTCTGATAAATAATCTTAGATGCATTGCATTATTTTTTTATTAACGACAAACAGCGCGATATCTGCTGTGAATGATGAATACTTGAAGCAAAAGGATGAGTTAGTGTTTTTCAAATGGAGTGCTGATACCAACCTTGATGTACTGCAATGGCCCATGGAACTGGCAAAGGAAGGATGAAAGTAGACTGAATGCGGTAGAAATGAAATCTCTGAGGCGTGATTAACTAACTATCTAACAATGGCGGCATTTCTCCGCAGGGATATGCAGAGAAGATAGACCGTTACAGACCTTTGTCTCGGCACAAACTCTTTACTTCATGTTATTCTGACTCTTGACATGACTTAAATATTTTATTCATTTGATCGTGCAATTCCACGTCATATATTCTCTATACCATTTTTCATTCGTTCATCTGATTTACATGCCCAACCCATATAAGCGTCCCTTTCTTAATATTATCCATTACGTTTACGTCAGCCTTGCATTATTTCCTGATCTTTACATTTGAAATACAATCAATCATAGTTTTAGCACACATTCGCCTCAGAGATATCATTTCTATAGCATTCAGTCTGCTTTCACCCTTCCTTTGCCAGTTCCATGCCTCATTAGGGCTGGCATCAGCACTCCATTGTGTACTACTAGCTTCGCTTCTTTCAAATTGACGGTTAAACAGTTTTGACACGTAGAGCGGGTGCACAAAGAAAGGAGTGTAAGAAGAATGTCTCATTCTCTATTCGATGTATGAGGTGTGTTCAAAAGAAAAGGTTAATTTTGAATTTTTGCGGGCTGTGTACATTCGATTATCGATTTATTTTGTTACGTTGGTACACATATGTTTATCATATGTTGGCATTATCAGCCATTTTGGATCAGTGGTTTGTTTTCGACAACTGAAACGGTTAGTCACGTTTTGTTTTTTCTTCGATTTTTTAGTAAAAAAAATTTTGCAAAAAATCCAAAAACATCGATTTTTTGGATTTTTTGAAGAAATACTGATAAGGACATAGAAAACAAAGCAAATCTAAAATTTCACTTTTATCGGACTTTTCTGTGTCTTTTCGGTTTCGCGTTTTATTTTAAGAGTGCAAGATACTATCAGTATCGCCCCGGTGAAAGACCACCATTCAGAATTGAAACGTTGCTTGAAATGGCATTTAGCCATGTTTGGTGACCAGATCTGAATAGCCGGGTATTTCCCCACCTTTCTCTTCCCTCTCTCTTTCCCCTCCCTAATACCTTCAGCCTCACAAGATTCCCCAATTGGGGATCCCATAGTCTCACTGGCTCCAGGCGGTTGGGAGCAGTTGGGACTCTTGCGCGGTACTCATATAAAAAAAAATAATGTATTATTATCATTCTTTGTATGTGCATACATATTTTTTTGTTACCCGTCTCAGAACAGACATCGTCTAGTGAGGCGGGTAAAGTACATGTAACGGCTTAAAAACATATGCAAATAAACGACCGTGTTGCCGGCACAGTGTCAAGTGTGTCTAGTGGACTCAGTTCAGTGGAACCGCTCGCCTTGTCTCGCTTTTTAATTGTAGTTTTTTTTCAACCTATTCGATCCTTTGACCGCAAACAAGTTTTTACAAGACTCAAGATAGTTAACTTATTTTTATTTTCATAGAGATATTCTTGGAAAACAACATGCAATTCTGGTTTTAAAAGGAAAACGAGTAATTACTAAGAATAAATTATATTGCCGCCGATAAAAACATATCTGAAGAAGCGAAGGTCGCAGGCCACAACGATATATTTATTTATATTTTATCATTTGTTTATTTCGGCGACATTTATCTTTTCTCGGAAGGTTTTTTTCAATTTGGATGAGTGTTTCAGGGTAATAATTATTGTTTATAAAAATAATTGTCACCCTTTGCGCTATGCACAAAAATCTTGTCTTAAAAACTTTAGTTTATCAATTAATATATATTTATTTGATTACACGCCCATCTGGGTTATTTACGTAGTGTACATAATATAAAGAGTTGTCAAAAATTATAAGCAAATAGAAATTTCAAGCCATGAAGCGGAGAATGGACGGTTACCTCGAGAGGGTCTCCTCTTGGGGTAAGAATAACCTCGTCGAATTTAATGTTTCAAAGACCCAATCATGTCTGATTACGTCTAAAAGGGATCGAAATGATAATCTTGTCTCCTTTAATGAAAGCAATCTTCCCAACGATCCCTTCATTTATATGCTTGGTGTAACCTTAAGTGACCAGCTCAGGTATGGGGGCTCCATCGCAGCCAGAGTAAAGTTAGCCTCACAAAAGCTCTGTAAAAAATCGTTTTTACAGAGCCCGCAGATACTTTAAGCACACAACTGTTGACCCTGCACAAATCGCAAGTACACCCACTGTAGAATTTGCTACCACCTCTGGTCGGGAGAGCCCCAAAGTATCTGAAAAAAAACATTCAACTCTGTGCAGAAACGGGCGGTCCGTTTGATAGATTCGCATATCTTTGGAGCACAGACGTCAGTTATGAATGCTGTCCTTGTTCTACTGTTATTTTAATGGAAGATGCTCTGAGGAACTAGCGTCATTGATCTCTTCGGCACTAGTGCGTATTCGAGAAACACGCAAAACGCGTGCCCAACATTTGCACACGGTTGACATTAGTCACATGAGAACGGATCACTTCTACGATTCGTTCAAGTTCAAGTTCACTCCTTCCTATCCTCTAAAATACCATCCACACAGCATCCCCTAAAATGGCATAGGCAAATTATAAATTAAAAAGAAAACAGTAAAGTGAAATAGAAAGCAAAAACAATGTTTAACACAAATCATTATCCAAGCCACAAACACAATCAGAAATGTCCTCAGTACAAAATATTTGATTAAGATCTACATGACTCTGCCAATCACTATTAGAATATGGTATTATCGGATGGGGCAGTGCTAATGATAATATTCCTAATTTACTCATTAGAACATAAAAACCCACCATGAAAATCATACTAAAAGTCCCTGTAAGAACTAGGTACTGACGAAATCTTCAACAAACTTAACATCTTGTCAATAAAACAATTATACTATAAAACAGACCTGGCCAACCCGCGGCCCGCTGCGCCCATACGTGCGGCCCGCGGTCATGTATGAAGAAATATATTTTTTTTTAAGTATCGGGTACTTCATATTTAAGTTATTAAAATATAATAAAAATAAAAACAGGACGTAACAGACGTAAATTTGGAAAACCAGTTAAGGTCTGCAACTTCAACTATTGAAATAGATTTATAAAAATTAAGCAAGCGAAAAGAAACTCAAATCTCTCACTGAAAGAAGTGGTCATGATAATTGGTTCTATTTAAAATTGTTTGATTTACTTATCTTGACTAATTTTGATTGTTAAAATTGTTAAACCTATTGATTATTATATAAAAAAAAAAAATTGTTTGTTTAATGTGTTTTCTTTTCACATCTGGCTAAAGTATTGTTTTCTTCACATTTACCTGATTGTACTTTTAGATTACATCTGCATTCAAATTATTTATAATACTTACAAAAAAAAATTAAGTATACCATTTGTTGTGATAAAAAAAAATGTCATTATTTTTGTATAATGTATGTATGAGCGGCCTTTGGAAAATTTTAGGTCGTCAATGCGGCCCGGGGTGCTGTTTGGGTTGGCCAGGGGTGCTCTAATCAACACTCACACATATTAAAAACACTAAATCTCAGAGTCAAAAACACATACAACAAGGAACCACAAACAAAAAATTTGGACAAAAAAAAACTTTTTATACTACGGTACTAAACTCTAAAACAAAATCCCCCTCCTTTAAAAATCACAACAGCAATAATAATAAATTTAAAACGCAAATGAAACGCTGGATACGTTACACAGTGAGATCTGAAATAGAAAATATATTAACACCAAATACAGACTAACACCAAAATTATTCAACTACACTTAAAACACCTCACCTTACAATTATTTTTTTCAGCAAATACATCAATTTAAATTTGTAAAATAAAACCGTTGTAATCATTATTACATACTTAATTGTAGTCTCCATCGAAGTGCTGGTATAGATGACACTTAAATGTATAAATGTAACCATCAAATATATCAGAAATACCTCCAATCTTGTTGCCCAGATCATGCATCCTATTGATTAGTGAGTGAGACTGATAGTTGGTTACCTAAGTTACAGAAAAATGTGACATTTTGTCTTGTGTTCCTCGTCGCTAAATGGAATTTAATAACGGCGACGATGACAAGGCTGTCAATTACGTGGTAAATGATTCTATACAAATATAACTAGGTGTGAAATAATTCTCCTGTCAGACAGGGTAATCAAATGCTATCCATTCATCAAACATAATTATTTTTTTTACTGAAATTTAGAGTTAATGTACCGTTTTTGTGAAAAATCACCTCAAGGGCGCTGTACAAATATTACTTCCTATTCTCTATCTAATTATGTACAAACAGATACAGAAACATACTTCCCTGCACCTGGCAGGTCTCTCCAGATTAACATGTTTTATTGTAAAGTTTTAGCCTGGGAAGATATGATTTTGCACGCACAGGACACAATATCAGAAAACACTGCACATTGCATGATATTGCAGTTAATACTTTATTGTTATTTTTTATTGATACCGTATTTTTTACGATACGATATTTTTATTTTTGGTGTTTTGCAAAAAAGTGGAATGTTTAATTTTTCTAAAATTATATTTATTTTTTTCAAATCCTAAAAAATATGATAATAGGTACGTGACGTTTTTAGTTGCATTTCATTTTATCGAGATTGATAGAGATAGCCTGAAAAATACAAAAAATTCCGATATTCTGGTGAAAATGGCAAAAATGACGTTTTTCGCGTAAAAATTGACGCTATTTTTTTATGTATCTGGTAATGGATAATCATCGTAGAGTGGATAAACGAAGAAAGGAGTGTAAGAAAAGTAATATGAAGGATGACGAGGAAGAGAATAGACGAAGACGTCGGAAACGCCAGAGGAATACATTGCATGGCCAAGTGAATCAAAGTTCAAATCAACTCATTTTCTTAAGAGCGGGAGTCACTGTACCAGTTCAATACTTTCGTACAACTCAATTGAACGACGGCTCATTTAAGAGCCGACACATATTAAGAGCCGACTCCCAGTTCATGAGATCATACCCTAGTTCATACGTTTCCCAGCTCCATAGCTCCCAGCGTTTAGATGTAGGTACAAAACATCCAGATGATATACTGTGTAAATGCGGTAATTATTATTATCTCTACGAACGAATGGGTGAACCCTTGAAAGCAACTCATTTAAGATGCGTCATGCCGCCAAATATTAAATGTAAGTTCACGGTCGTGGGCATAATTTGGCTTTATAGAAATTAGACACGTATACGATGATTTTATATGAACGAATCAAAACAAAGGATCTTATTCAAAGATGCATCATCGTAGAAATGCGTAAGAATACTATCGAACATCTGAGATGTGTTTATATTTTTAGGTAAATAAACAATCTATCTTAAGTGGTTCCAAGATTTGTCAAAAAGAGTCACAGTTCAATTGAGCCGTGGTACAGTTTACAAGGAGTCGCACGCTCACGACTCATCAAAATGAGCCGACACAAATGAACGGCTCGTTCATGAACGACTCATCGCTACTATAATAGAGTCTGGCCGAGATGTCTGGAGTGTGTACCGAGATAGAGTTGTGTGGATGTGTCTATCCTCTCCGCCTGCTCTGCGGAGAAGCGGCGTGATGGTGACTTGCGTTGTTTCAAATAAAATTAAAATAAATCTGCACAACATGAAACGGCCCACTTTTTAAAAGTGATATAAAGTCATTAAATAGACATAGGTATATATGATATTTATTATTTTTATAAACAATAATTATTAATCTAAAACACTCATCCAAATTGAAAAAACCTTCCGAGCAAAGATAAATGTCGCCGGCGGGACTCGAACCCGCACCCTTCTAATGTCCGGTCGGATGCTCTACCGTTGAGCTACGTCGGCTTATCGCAAACCCGCCAAGTTAATCAATATATACTAGTGTTTCATTCAACAATTACTGTTTTTATTATATTTTCACCTGTAAACAACCAACTTTATTAGTATGAGAAAGGCTTGTAACGGCTAAATCCCTCAAATAGATGGCGTCGAGACAAATTATGTCTACATTTTATTGGTGAAAAATTGCTTTTGACTTGTCAAAATGAAATAATAATAATAATAATAATAATAATATATGATATTAATTAGGTTAGGTTAGATTAGGTTTTCGTATACTTAACATACCAATTAAAAAGTGGGCCGATTCGTACGCGTGTCGAATTATTCGGTCACCATTAATACTCGATTTAGAATGGCGGTGTTCCGCCCGGGCGATACTGAGAGAATCTATCTGTATTTGTAACATAGATAAACACGCAAGAGGGAAATTCCAGAATGTAATTTCATAAATATATCTGTTATCGTGTATATTACTGTCGTAAGGTCATTAGGGTTAAGTAGATGTATTAATTGTTTTCGTGTTTAATTCGTAAAACAACAATCAATTTTTTTTTAGAAATTTAATGTAAATTGAATTTAATAATGTTATTTTTTTATATGAATACCACACAAGAGTCCCAACTGCTCCCAACCGTCTGGAGCCAGTGAGACTATGGCATTCCCAATTGGGAAATGTTGTGAGGCTGAAGGTATTGGGGAGGGGAAGGAGAAAGGGAAGAGGAAGGTGTAGAAAATACCTGGCTATTCAGATCTGGTTACCAAGCACGGGGAAAAGCCATTTAAAGCAACGTTTCAATACTGAATGGTGGTCTTTCACCAGGGCGATACTGAGAGTATCTTCCACTCTGGAATGTGCGCAAATATTCCATATATTATTTTTAAATTAATTAATTGTGAAACAGAACAAATTAACAAAATAAAATTTATTCGCGCACGCCGGGATTTGAACCCGCGACCTTCGGATTCGTAGTCGAGAGCCTTACCCCTCAACCATGGAGGCCGTCACATTATTAATTAGTTAATTAATTAATTAATTTATTAATTGTTAGTTATATTTAGTTTCGGCGTTCAAGGCCATTTTCAAACTGCGGTTAATCCACATTGTGACGACTTATTTATATGATTTTTTTCACTTCCCCACTACCCCCCCCCTATCATAATTTGGTCGGGTTTTTTTTTAAATAATGATCGGTATATCTTCAACAAACTTAACATTATGTCAATAAAACAATACTAATTTACATTCATAAATACAAAAAACAAGAAATAACAACATTCACACATATTAGAAACACTAAATCACAGGGTTAAAAACACATACAACAAGGAACCACAAACAAAGAAAAGCTTCTGTGTGTGTGGTTAAACTCTACAACAAAATACCACTATTCTTTAAAAATCACAACAGCCATAATAAATTCAAGAATCCAATAAAACACTGGATACGTTACACAGGGAGATCTGAAATTGAAAATATATTAACACCAAATACATAACACCGAAACCACTCAACTGCACTTAAAACACGTCACCTTATAATTTATTTATTTTTTTCATCAAGTCCATCAATTTAATATAATGTAATTTAAAATTTTGTAAATGAAATCCTCAGCACGAGAAATTCCAGTGAGGATATTATTATTTGTTATTTTGTTATAAAAAAAAAATAACACATCAAAACTAACTAACTAACCATCACGCCGTTTCCCTGCAGGGGTAGGCAGAGAGGACGGACCGCCAAACAACTCGATCTTGGCATACACTTCTTGCTTTATTCACGTTCATACATCGTCTCATACATTCTCTTCTATTATTTCGACTTCTGACATGGCCCGACTCAAGTATTTGATTCACTTGATCGTGCCATGTCTTCCTCGGACGTCCCCGGCTTCTTCTTCCATTCACATTCGCGTCATACATTCTTCTTACACTCCTTTCTTCGTTCATTCGCTCCACATGCCCAAACCATCTAAACGTCCCTCATCTAAACATCAAAACAATATTATTATTATTATTAACTGTCAAATGAGTAGCTTTGTGTTACCATAATAATGACATTTTATAGTTCCGAGATAATAAATGTCCACAATTAAATGCCAGTACCCTCCTACATGACATTACAGATGATAAAAAATAAAAATTAACTAGTCTAGAAGGTCCCATCAGCATTTTTTTTCCATTTCCAAGTTTTCTTCTAGAAACGTTCCAAAATGTTCTTATCTCGAGTGCGGCAAAATGATACATCTGTCAGTAGCCTACAAACAAAGTTAGAAAGACTAGAAGTTAAATAAATGTAATTTTAATTAATTAATAAACTAAAGTTCTTAAAAACTTAAGACAAGATTTTTGTGCATAGCGCAAAGGGTAACAATTATTTTTATAAACAATAATTATTAGCCTGAAACACTCATCCAAATTGAAAAAACCTTCCGAGAAAAGATAAATGCCGCCGACAGGACTCGAACCTGCATCCTTCTGATTGCCGGTCAGATGCTCTACCAATGAGCTACGTCGGCTTATCGCAAACCCGCCAAGTTAATCAATATATACTAGTGTTTCATTCAACAATTACTGTTTTATATTAATTTTCACCTGTAAACAACCAACTTTATTAGTATGAGAAAGGCTTGTAACGGCTAAATCCCTCAAATAGATGAATGAAACACTAGTATATATTGATTAACTTGGCAGGTTTGCGATAAGCCAACGTAGCTCAACGGTAGAGCATCTGACCGGACATCAGAAGGGTGCAGGTTCGAGTCCTGTCGGCGACATTTATCTTTGCTCGGAAAGGTTTTTTTCAATTTGGATGAGTGTTTCAGGCTAATAATTATTGTTTATAAAAATAAATGTAATTTTCTTCATTTTATCAAAAATCTCTATTACATTGAAAACAAAATAGTTATTTTTGAATGCATAATAGACAGCACATTCAGTGCTATATAAATTGAGTTAAAACGAGAGAACTGGCCTAATGTGTCTGTTGGAGAACTTGATCTAAATCGCATTTCGTTCTCCTGAACAATATTGAAATTAAGAAGAACGGCTGCGCGGCCTGTTTCATACGAAATTTAATTTTGGATTTGAGGGGAAAATACTCACCTAAACCTAATGATCTTTTGTTTTCATCGACAAATATAGTAAATATCTAGTACGGATGATAAATAATTCATTTATTTTCGATTTGAATTATGAAATATAGGCCATTAAAGGAATCGATTTTTCGCCATTTTATAGGCATGTTTAACAATTATTTGGGGGCTAACAGTGAATTAAAAAAAAAGTTTTACCCTGTCTTCTTTGAAAATATGTTGAAATGTTAAATTAAAAATTAAAAAAATAAATAAAATAAGCATTATGGTGGACTTTAAATTAAATTAAAAACCACCAATTTACGTTGGAACACAAATTTTCCGTACATAATTTAAAATATCGACCCGAAAAAATTTTAAATGTTTTGTTTTTATATTTTTTTTATTTATGTAATTATATTTACATAGCAAATGTGACATTTAAAAATACTATAAACCCTCAAATAATTTTCTAAGTTGCCTCGAAAATTAAAAATAAAATGATTTTTTAATGGCCTATATTTGATAATTTGAAACAAAAATTCTTATTTAACCTCGATACTGGCTTAGTCTTGGTGAGGTTTATAATAGAAATTAAAAACAAAAAAAAATCATTTCAGCCTAATGAATAACAGTTTTACCTGTAGTGACATTATAACTGAAACTTGTAGAAAATAGTATAACCAGTACGTAATGTAATAACATAAGTAATAAGGTAGATACAATTTAAGTAGCTAGTTACAGCGCAATGGGTGGGCAATAGGTTTATAATTATTATGGTGTTGTCAAACATGAACAGTTGTAAAGCGTGTTAAAAATACAGCAAACCTTCATTACGCCCGTGCGGGTGTTTACAGAATATAACATAATAAATACAACGATAAAAGAGGCGCAGGTGAAAAAACTTTATAAATTTAATATTAATGTCGTATATTTTTGTTCACAGGATGTTGCTTGCGGTTCTTCTGGCCAGTATGGCCACTGCGTGCCTGGCCCAAACGCCAGCAGTAGGTGAGTTTCTGATCATCGTCGTCAGCCAGTGGCGGCTCGAGCACTTCTTCGATGGAGGGGGCCGACGTTTTTTACGTGCACTGAAATCTCGCTACCCATAAAATTATATACAATTTTACAAAATAAAAATATTCACGGAAAATTCATGCACCTAAACACTAAATAAAATAAAATCTCTACAGTTATGTACTTACCAATTTATATCTATAAATAAAACATCTGGATTTAACCACTGTTAGTACAAGAAACTTTTTTGGCTTACCTTTCGTAAACTTCCTTCATATATATATTTGTATTTAAAACTGTTTATTTCTTACAAATAAATTAATCTAAATATATTCGTAATGTTCCTAGATGTATTAGCTATAGACTAAAAAACTATTCGATCGATTTATGGGCTTTTTTTTTTCAAAATGATCCGCACTGTCCGGAGAAGACTTAAGGGTAGGTTTAGTGATAGGGGTAGAGGTAGGGGTAGGGGTAGGGGTAGTGATAGGGGTAGTGGTAGGGGTAGGGGTAGTCTAGGGGTAGTGTAGGGGTAGTGTAGGGGTAGTGTAGGGGTAGTGTAGGGGGTAGTGTAGAGGGGTAGTGTAGGTATAGAGTAGGGGGTAGAGGGGTAGGAGTAGGGGTTGGGGTGGGGGTAGTGTAGGGGTAAGGGTAGGGGTAGTGTAGGGGTAGTGTGTGAGTTATGGGTATTCTAGGTCCATTCAGCTACTGAACAAATTATTATAAAACAACAGAAAGTACAACTGATCCTGGTTGATAAAATCGGCGGTTAATATCTTTCAATTGCAATATTTTATTACTGCGCTGAACGGTTTGATGACGTCACATTTAAATATTGAGTATACGTGCAGAAGGAAATAAATAAACATAATAAATAGTATTTAGAGGTGTAGAGATAGTCTGTCAAAAAATGCAGACATAATTGGAATAACATAATTTGTTTTTAAAAACGTTGTTTATATTTTATTAAAATTTTATTTTAACTCTGTCTCCGGATAAAACAGGTTTTCAATGATATCACGACACATGATAAAGGGAATAGGTTAGGTTATGTGCGTTATTTGATTCGATATTTTTATTACAAGAAAAAATAATTATAATTCCTTCACTATTCTTAAGATTTCTTAATTTCAACTTTTTTAACTTTTCTTAACCGATCAGAAACCTTTCTTAACTATTATTCCTTGTCTTCCCTTTTCTTCTCTTTTCTTAATTTTTACCATTCTCTTAACCTTTCTTAACTTTTCCCTAACTTCACTTTTCTTTGTTTTTAAACTTTTCTTTTCTTTTCTTAACTAAGAAAAAATAACGGTAATTCCTTCACTATTATTCACTTTTCTTATGTTTTATTACCTTTTATTAACCTTTCTTAACATCACCTAACTTTTTTTCTTCAATTTTTGTTTGTTTTTCTTAACTTTTCTTCACTGTTCTTAACTTCTCAAACTTTTCTTAACTTTTCTTAAATTTTATTTTATCTTTTCTAAATTTTTATTAACTTTTCTTAATTTTCTTAAACCTCTCTAAACCTTTCCTAACTTTTCTTAATTTTCGTAAACCTTTCTTAACCTTTCCTAACTTTTCTTCTCTATTCTTCATTCTTCTTAACTTTTCATCACTTTCCCTCACTTTTCTGTAAAATCTAACCGGAGTGCGTGTTTTGCTTGTAGAGACATGCACAACAGCCGACAATAAGGCCGGCGAGTGCGTGGAGTACTACCTGTGCAACTCGGACAACACCATGAACACTGACGGCTCGGGACTCATCGACATAAGGTACGTGTGACTTTCCAAACTTCCTCTTCCCATCACCTTCCCCTCCCACTCCCTACAGCTTCCAAATGCTTGATAAACCACCTCGATTCTGTGCAAAGGAGGGCGGATCATATGATTAAAGCCTTCTCCAGCATCATGGGTACAATTGTGACTTTTGCATTTTTAAATTTAGCAATTTTTTGAGACCTGAATTTTTGTGGCATCTCTGTAATTTTTGGATAAGATTAATAAAGCCAAATTTTGTATGGACATTATGCAAAAAAATACTTTTTAATTATTTAAAAAAATAAAAAAATTAAATAAAAAAATTATTAAATTAATAATAATTACTTTGTTTAAAACCTCTGTATTTAATATGCAAATGTCTACATGTTTCTGTTTTTTTTTTTATTATTTTATAATATTTTCTATTCCAGGGCTGGCTCCGGCCCGTGTTCAAACTACATGGATTTGTGCTGCCTGTCCCCGGAGGTGGTGGACGTACCCATCACTCCCGCACCACCCACCGTGCCCCGCCTCACCGGCTGCGGGGTCCTGAACCCCCAGGGCGTCGGATTCCGCATCAAGGGCGACAAGGACAGCGAGTCGCAGTTCGGAGAGTTCCCTTGGATGGTGGCGATTCTCAAGTAAGACTCCTATAGCCTCGGTTACACCTAAAGGCAGCATTTAAACATTCGCGCGATTCTATTAGAGCATGTTCAATTCTGATCGCGACAAACGCGCGATTTTTAAAGTCATGTAATCTAGTTGCCAATTTTGACACCATACCACGCGTCACATCGTCTGACACCAACAACAACAGCTGACATTTTGGTTTGTTTTGATTATTGCTTACTGTTTTTTTTTTTCTCGTGGACTAATCAAGTCGCAAACTCATTTACTTTTTTTCTGCAAGGCCTTTCTATTTCGCAATAGTTGTATACTCAGCTCGGCACAATTCAAACGAATCAGTTGTTTCAAAAATACAGAACGGGGTTTGGACGACATTTTTTTGACAGTTCACTCGCTACTTCCTATTCGCAGTTCCAGATATGTAGAAGAAGCAGCGTTCACTCGCCGCGGAAATCGCTCTCTGCGACCGACACTTCTATGATAACACAACTGAAATGCGGTTCTTTACTAGGACGATCCCCACAAGATATTCCCCAACGGCTGCGAATTATTATTAATTATTTCTTTTTCCTAGTTTTTTTTCCATAAAGAAGTATTGCATTTAATGCACGCGTATAGTGCTTCCAGTGGTTTTTATTAACTTCCACAAGAACTCACTCAAACACGATGCATTATGTAAACAACTACTGCCAGGGGCGGTACCACAATGTTCTTAGCAAACCACATGGCAGAACAGACGTGTTGGCTAAAGACAACATGACAAGGGGTATGGTGAGGTGAAATAACATCTCTTAATATCTTCAACATAAATCTTGAAGATTTGAAGAGCCATGCGAATATGTCTTTTAATTTTTGTCATTCTAACTAACTTGTATGAAATGTATGTTAGTTTGTTCATGTGTTTTGAAAATGGACGTCGTCATTTATAGACAAAAAAAAACAATGGCTAGGTTTTCGTAAAAAGCATTACTTTCTGGCTTTCCACAATTATAATATAAACACGTAAATTTTTTTAAAACCACTTCAATTTAATATAATGATCGACCGATTTCGGAAGTACCCTTCCTTCGTCAGGACTATATTAAAATTCTATGGAAAGTCGGGACTATAGCCAAGACCATATAAAACTCTAGTTTTAATATAGTACTTCTGAAAGGAGGGGTACTTCCGAAATCAGTTGATCGTTATATCAAATTGAAGTGGTGTAAAGCAATTCTTTTTATATGAATACCGCACAAGAGTCCCAAATGCTCCCAACCGTCTGGAGCCAGTGAGACTATGGCATCACCAAATGGGGAATGTTGTGAGGCAGAAGGTATTAGTGAGGGGAAGGAGAAAAGGGGGAGAGGAAGGTGGGGAAATACCTGCCTATTCAGATCTGGTCACCAAACACGGCTAAAAGCCATTTCAAGCAACGTTTCAATTCTGAATTGTGGTCTTTCACCAGGGCGATACTGAGAGTATCTTACACTCTGGAACGTGCGCAAATATACTATGTATTATTTTTAAGTGAATTAATTGTGAAACAGTACAAATTAATTAAATAAAATTTACTTGCGCACGCCGGGATTTGAACCCGCGACCTTCGGATTCGTAGTCGAGAGCCTTACCCCTCGATCATGGAGGCCGTCATTGTGTTTATATTATGATAAGAATGTCAGTAAGAGGTCACTTTTCTTAAACTTATCTACGCCATAATGAAGCAGATTTTTCAATAGTGACCAACTGCTAACTCAGTACAAATCTCAAGTCATTTAATTTTAAAAAAAAAAAAAGAACATTAACTTTGTTTTACGTCACTTTTATGTATACTTTAGCCGACCGGGTTTCGCTACTACCGTAGCTTCTTCAGGGCAGTATACAACTAAACTGTGAACTAAGATGCACATGTGTTATAGATTGATACAAACAGGCGAATGAAGGGCCAAGGGTCGGAGATCAGCAGGTACCTGCTAACCTGGAAGGGTGTGCACTTTGTTTATTGGGAATAGTTTAAGGATTGTACTTTTATATAAATTTATTTGATTATTTATGAGTCTACTATTAGTGTTTTTGGCTTTCCTTATTTCTAATGCCTCTAAGTTATCCAGTCGAATGCCGGTTCCATTTTTATGTAGTAAACTAGTGCCTGTATTTTTATTGAATGTGTGGTCTGTTTCTAAGAGATGGTTACCAAATTCGGAGAACCAATTATTATTTAGGCACCTTAAGTGTTCTTTTACCCGGATATTAACATTACGCGACGTTTTGCCTACACAGAACGCCGGGCAATCATTAAATTGAAGTGAATAAATGCCCGAGTGGCCTAAACTGTCTTCTTTATCTTTAATGTTCTTTATTCTAAAGATTTTGCATGATTTTCGACTGCCAAACTGAACACATGACCGTATTAAGGCAGTACGTCCAACAATAGGCCACTTGCATCCATTTTATAATGACTTGGGAAAATCGTGTGGAAAGATTTTTTTTTTTACAGTAACTCGACACCGATTCACTCCACAGAAATTATTATATCATCTTTGGGGATACTGTATGAAAGACGTTTTAGGGGATAGGAAGGAGTGAACTTGGGTATTGAAGAGACCCATGTTGTAAAATGGGGGTAACACAGAGGCCGGCAGATCATTCCACAGCCGAGCTGTTGAACAAAAGAACAAGTCGTAGAAGCGACATGTTCTCATGTGAAAAATGTCAACAGTACGCAGATGGTGCCGGAGAGATCAATGACGCTAGTTCCTCAGAGCATCTTTCATTAAAATACCGATAGAACAGGGACAGCATTCCCACTTGACATCTGTGCTCCAATGATTGTTGTTCTTTTGTTAAGATGGGCAAATCCATCAAACGGACTGCCCGTTTCTGCACGAGTCGAGGTTTTTTTTCAAATATTTTGGGGCTCCCGACCAGAGGTGGCTGCCAAATTCTACAGTGCGGCGCACTAATTCTAATAAGATTACGAAAATGTTACTAAAAAAATTAGAAACTTATGGTTTTTTGATAATAAAGTAATCATTATTTTTTATAAACAATAATTATTAGCCTGAAACACTCATCCAAATTGAAAAAACCTTCCGAGCAAAGATAAATGTCGCCGGCAGGACTCGAACCCACACCCTTCTAATGTCCGGTCAGATGCTCTACCGTTGAGCTACGTCGGCTTATCGCAAACCCGCCAAGTTAATCAATATATACTAGTGTTCCATTCAATAATTACTGTTTTTATTATATTTTCACCTGTAAACAACCAACTTTATTATGCGAGAGAGCATAACGGCTAAATCCCTCAAATAGATGCGTCGAGACAAATTATGTCTACATTTATTGGTGAAAATTGCTTTGACTTGTCAAATATTTATTAATTGATAAACTAAAGTTCTTAAAAACTTAAAGGATTTTTGTACATTAAAGGTAACTATTTTTATAAACAATAATTATTAGCCTGAAACACTCATCAAATTGAAAAAACCTTCCGAGCAAAGATAAATGTCGCCGGCAGGACTCGAACCCACACCCATTTATCTTTGCTCGGAAGGTTTTTTCAATTTGGATAAGTGTTTCAGGCTAATAATTATTGTTTATAAAAAATAATTGTTACCCTTTGCGCTATGCACAAAAATCTTGTCTTAAGTTCTTAAGAACTTTAGTTTATCAATTAATAAAGTAATCAAATTAAAAAAAGTTTTTATCTCGTGATGTCACTATTTAAAAATTGCTGGTTAATAATTTTCTTTTATTTTTCGCTACAAACTTTGGCCATCTTAACACTTTGTTCTATAGTATTCTAGGAAGATAAAAACAACAGTGTAATGGGTTAATTAAATAAAATCACAATTTGTACGGAGAACACAATAAGTCACTTTATTTTGGGTCTAATCAATTTATAAGCTAGTTAGAAATAATATGACAGTATAACAATTCAACAATAATGGAAAAAGTAATGATTTTAACATATATTTGTAGGGGTTCACTGAGAATCAGGTTACACCTGTCTCTATCCTCCCGAAAGGAAGGTTATCGGTTCCCTCCACCCTCCGGTTTACTGATAACCAGGATATACCTGTGTCAGTCCTACCACCAGGGTTCTAAAGAGTATTCTTCCTATGGATCACTGAACTACAAGCAGAGGATTAACTAAGCGTCTCTTGTGTCAGACCTGCCGGAGGTGGCTGAAGGGGCGCGTTGGGCACCGGGAAGTTGCTCGCTCTGTGAAGCTAAAACATGAACTTTTATAGGTTATCACAGTTGCGAGATCCCTTCCACGGGGTGAAAAGGTAACCAATCGCATCCTTCGTCCTAATTAGTGAGAGACGAAGCGATGCGAGAGTGAGAGGGTATTCGAGATCGAAGATAACTGTCAATACGCACGGAAATATGCCTATTACTAAGCCCACTCTCTGATGGTCTGGTAAGGAACGAACATTTCACTCGTTACTGCAGACACTGCACAGAAAAGTCAAGTTTGCTAAAGTAAGGTAACGGTTTGCAACGCAGTCCATTGTGGGACTTTTCTGCGCAGTGTCTCCAGTAGCGCGTGAAAAGTTCGTTCCTCACCGGACCGTCAGAGAGTAGCCTTAAGATAATTTGTTACAACAGCATTTTTCGGGTTTTTTGATCAATGTGGACAAATTTTCGCTTGCGGCGTTTTTCCGTAATATCTTTGTTTGAAATATTTCCATATTAAAAAAGCTTCTTAACACTGAGATATAAAGAGTGTACATCACACTGCTTGCCGCATCTATTCTGCAATCAATTTATCCGTCTGTTATCTTCTTTTTCCAGGGCTGATCCCAAGAACCCGGCGAAGGTGAACGGCTACCAGTGCGGCGGTTCTCTGATCCACCCCAGCGTGGTGCTGACGGCCGCCCACTGCGTGCTGAACGGCAGGAAACCCCTGCCCGTCGCGCAACTGAAGATCAGGGCGGGAGAATGGGACACGCAGAATAGGAAGGAGATCTTCCCGCATCAGGACAGAGCCATCGCCAGCATCGTGTCGCACGATCATTACTTACCAGGTAAAATATGTTTTTTTCTTAAAACAGAGTTCAAAAGAGAAAGAATATTCAATTTATTTGAATAACGTATGAACCTCATTGTAATATTTAATCATTGAAGAAGATAATATTAACAAATCTCAAATGATGAAATAGAAAAAGCCACAGAAAATAAAAATCGAATGCATCTGAGAATCAAACCCAGGATCTCTGTCTTACTGGGACAACGCTCCAACCATTGAGCTAATGAGACCTGCTTGTTTTAAGACAGAAGTTCTGTGTTCGATTCCCATATTCCAGATATTTTAAGTGCAGTCGAGTTGTTTCCGTGTTAGTTTGTATTTGGTGATAATTTGTTTTTCTAATTCAGATATCCCTATGTAACGTATCCAGCGTCTTATTTGATTTTTAAATATATCGGTGGGAATGCTGTCCGTGTTGTTCTACCGGTATTTTAATGGAAGATGCTCTGAGGAACTAGCGTCATTGATCCCTTCGGCACCGGTGCATAGTTGGGAAACACGCCAAACGCGCGCCAAACATTTACACACGGTTGACATTTTTCACATTAAAACGGGTCGCTTCTACGATTCGTTCTTATGTTCAACAGCCCGGTTGTGGAATGATCTGCCGGCCTCTGTGTTTCCTCCATCCTATAACATAGGTCTCTTCATGACCCAAGTTAACTCCTTCCTATCCTCTAAAAGACCCTCCACACAGCATCCCCAAAGATGATATAGGCCTTGAGGGAAATTATTTCCCTCAGGGTCTCCTATGTGGAGTTACTGTAAAAAAAATAATAAAATAAAATAAATAAATAAAAAAAAATTTCAAAAATAAAATTAAAAAAAATAATAATAATAAAAAAAATAAAAAAAAATAAAAAAAATAAAAAAAAATAGAAAAAATATATATATATGTATATATATATTATTGTTGTTGTGATTTTTGAAGGATAGTGGGATTTTGTTGTAGAGTTTAGTTCCATAGTATAAGAAGCTTTTTGTCCAAATGTTGTGTTTGTGGTTCCTTGTTGGGTGAGTTTTTGACTCTGAGATCTAGTGTTTCTAATATGTGTGTTTGTTGTTTTCTTTTGTTGTTTTTATGAATGTAAACTAGTATTGCTTTGAAGTATAATTGTTTTATTGACATGATTTTAAGATTTTTGAAGATTTCGTCAGTGCTAGTTCTTACGGGAACTTTGAGTAATATAAAAAGATAACAGCCAAAAACACATCGAAATTATAAGTCAATATTAACAGTTCTGATGATAATGATAGAAATTCTACCTCAGGTTTCTATTACCGATTCCCGATGAAGTTAAACTAACTAACTAGTTAACCATCACGTCGATGCTCCGCAAGGGTAGGCAGGAAGGATAGACCGCCTCAAAACTCTGTCTTTGTCACACACTTCTTGCTTCATTCACATTTATACACCATCTCAGACACTCTTCTGTTATTCTGATTTTTGACATGTCTGAAGCATTTGATGTCGTCCTCGGCCATCCCCGACTTCCCCAACGCATATTCTTGTCACATTCCTTTCCTCATTCTAATCATCCAAGCGTCCTTTTCCTTATCGTATCCATAACTCTTACGTCAACCTTGAATTTTCATTCCAATCTCTACAACTTCCAATTTTTAAACACAATAGTAGGAAGTTAAATCTTGTAAAACGTGTTTTAATGGGACGTGAGTAAAATTCAGGTTAACTTATCTTTCCTCACGATAGGAATCCACTAACAGCATTCCACCATCGTTTCCAGGCAACTACTTCAACGACATCGCCCTGCTGATCCTGTCGGAGCCGGTGACGCTGGCCGAGCACATCGGCGTGGTGTGCCTGCCCCCCGAGGCCAAAAACGCTCCACCCGCACGCTGCTTCGCCTCCGGGTGGGGCAAGGACCTCTTCGGCAAGGAGGGGCGCTACCAGGTCATCCTGAAGAAGGTAGGCTGAGGCTGATTGCTTTCACCATTAGGCTAAGTTAGGTAACAGCTTTCTCATTCTTGGTGATGCTCTTGCTGGTGTGTATCTCTACATAATATCATTTTTTATTAATTTTTGGGAAAATTAACAGCAAATCCACAATTTACATATATATAATAATAAAAAAATGAAAAAATCATACCAATTATAAATTTTCCACTACTAATGATAAAATAAATACTATGACTAAAGTGTGACAATATACAGTTTTAATTCAGTTAGCTTAACTGTCAGTCGGGGGAGGAGAGGGTGGGGGGGAACATAGGAGTTGGATAAAGGTATTTTCGAGAGCTGGTTCTATTTGGTATTTAGAGATAATGAATGCCCAGTCAGCTTGATCTAGAGCGGAATTAATTGATTCATAGTCTCCAAGGTTATAAAAAAAAACGTTTCTTTTGCGTTGGTCGGTGAAATAGTTTGCTAAAATGGCACATTAATGGATGTAGCTTTATGATGTATATCTTCAGGAATCAGCAGGTTGTCATTAGATTCGACGGAGATTAATAAATTACGCAGGATATTGATAACATGTCATTGTGACGGTACAAGTACTTACCCCAGCCGTTTCTATGATATTCAAAACCTCATGTGAGACGACACCATCCCTACAGACAAGAGCAATGCTCGACGGCCTCCATGGTTGAGGAGTAAGGCTCTCGACTACGAATCCGAAGGTCGCGGGTTCAAATCCCGGCGCGCGCAAGTAATTTTTATTTAATTAATTTGTGCTGTTTCACTATTAATTCATTTAAAAATAATATATACTATATTTGCGCACGTTCTAGAGTGGAAGATACTCTCAGTATCGCCCTGGTGAAAGACCACCATTAAGAATTGAAACGTTGCTTAAAATGGCTTTTTAGCCGTGTTTGGTGACCAGATCTGAATAGTCGGGTATTTCCCCATTACCCCTTTTCCCCACCTTCCTGTCCCCCTTTTCCTTCGCCTCCCCAATACCTTTAGCCTCGCAACATTCCCCAATTGGGAATGCCATAGTCTCACTGGCTCCAGACGGTTGGGAGCAGTTTGGGACTCTTGTGCGGTATTCATATAAAAAAATATTTAAAAAATGCTCCCGTAGCTTCTCGACAAGACCGCCAGTCTCTGTTTGACAATGTTACAGAAAGGAGCCTTCTACGAACAGACGGCAATGTATTCAATGGCGGCCATTGGAATCCAGACAGGGGCCTTATGAGTTAGTATGTAGATTATCCCGGTTTACCGGCTCCCTTGAGCTTTATTTAATTTTTACATTAATAGTAACACGGGGGCCTATTTAAGATCTTTATTGAGACAATGTATTCACGTTTGTAGGTTTACAATTACCCTCCGTTAATATTGCATCAGCCAAATCTGAATGATAAACTAACCGTTAGCAAATTATAAATTTGCTCACACCCTGAGTTATTTATAGTCACTAGTTATTAATTAAAAAAAAAACACCATTAGAATAATTACTTTTATTAACAAATTTATATATTCAAATAATTTTTTATACTTGCAGAAATCCTTTAATTTATAATATGAATATGTTAAAGAAGTATTGGTAAATCACAGGGTTAGATTGTGAGTAGATTGTGTTTCACTTCCTCCACCTTTAACAACCTCTCAGTATCCGTTGTCGAGACTAATGTGATCTTCCCTGATACCTAATCTGAAGATGACTCTGCAAGTCAGTGGCTGAGTTGGCATCGCGTTTGGGTATCACCCAGGCATCGTGAGTTCAATTCCTCGGCTGGCTAAGTCCTCCATTACAACACAAGCAACATCTCCCGCTTACTGTGCTGGTAGTAGGAGATTTTCAAATATTGTCAGATTATTTGTAACCAGGGAATATTTGTCTTTCTTTTAAAAAAAAGGCTGCCTGAAACGTTGGCCAAAGGAGAGAAAATCAATAAATCAAATAATTACCTTAAAAACCCTATACTGCTCACTAGTTCACTCTTATCTTGAATATGCCAGTGGTCATTTGGTTTCCTTTCTAACTAACTAACTAAGTAACCATCACGCCGTTTCTCCGCAAGGGTAGGCAGAGAGGACGGACCGCCAAACAACTCGATCTTGGCATACACTTCTTGCATCATTCACATTCATACAACGTCTCATACATTCTCTTCTGTTATTCCGACTTCTGACATGGCCCGACTCGAGTATTTAATTCACTTGATCGTGCCATGTCTTCCTTGGGCGTCCCCGGCTTCTTCTTCCATTCACATTCGCATCATATATTCTCCTTACATTCCTATCTTCATTCATTCGCTCTACATGCCCAAACCATTTAAGCGTCCCTTTCTTAATCTTGCTCACTACGCTTACATCAACCTTGCATTCTTTACGAATCTCAACATTTTTCACACGATCATATATGGTTTTACCACACATTCGTTTCAGAGATCTCATTTCTAGAGCATTCAGTCTACTTTCATCCTTTCTCTGCCAGTTCCATGCCTCACTGCCATACATCAGGATTGGTATCAGCACTCCATTGTGGAAGCTTCGCTTCCTTGGACAACTTTTTGTTTGCGCTAACCGCGTTCAGTCCTCCGTTAATGGAGTTTCCTGCATTCACCCTTCTTTCAATAACCCTATCAGTATTTCCATCTCTCGTAAACATACTTCCCAAATACACAAACTCATGGACCTGCTCCAAGTATTCATCATTCACAACTATATTGCATACTGTTTTCGTACTCTCTCTTTCAAACACCATGACTTTAGACTTACATTCATCATTAGCTCATTCTTCATGCATACTTCATTCATCCTAGATACGAGGGACTGTAGATCTTCCATACTATTTCCTTTCTATGCTGTTCATATTCATCATATTGAATCCTTACAAGATCGCTTCTTACGTGGAATTGCATGGGGATTAGGGTGAGAAAGAGGCGATTACCTCTATGATGAAATTAAACAAACCTTAAACATTTCTTCATCAGAAAAGCGTGGGATAAACTTTGATCTCGTTAGCATTTTCAAAATAATTCATTATTTTATTGACTTACTTTCTTTATTGCAACTCATCCATTTCAAAATTCCTCGCCAGACTCAAAAACAATTAATTGCTTTTCCTCAATCAATACTCTACTATAGTGGTGGGCGAAGCGGCTCGGCTTAGTGATTCGGATCAGTAAATCAGATCTCTGTAAAGACAATCCACATGAAAACTGGACGAAAAAAGTATCGTGTAAGAGCGTCTTAAGGACGTCTTTAGGAGGGCCAATGGAGCAAGGGAGAGAGCATGGTACGGGGGGACGCGAACTGTCGTTCAATCGAGCCGGATCACCCAACCGGTACACTACAAAGAGCTGATTTAGTGATCCGGCTCACTAAACCGAGCCGCTTCGCCCACCACTACTCTACTAATTACAAGTGCATTTCTTCACCATTCATAATGTCGAGACTTGTTAACTCAAGCCAGGGCCATAAAATTTCTGTTAGGCTTTACGGAATTAAACCTAAAAGATTATCATTTAAATTGTATAAAATCATGGACCGGTGTGGCTGTGACTTGAATGCTCTAAGATGTATATGTTTTTCATTGTATCATTCATGTATTATGTATGTGCTGTTATTTTTCTGTAGCTCTTGTTTATTTCATTTCGTGTTATATGTTTTGTGTAATTGCCCGTCAATAGAAAAAAACTGCTTTTTTTTTTGTTAACAGGTTGAGCTGCCAATTGTGGAGCGCGCCAGTTGTGTGTCAGCGCTGAGGAAGACCCGGCTGGGCAAGGAGTTCGAGCTGCACCGCTCCTTCATCTGTGCCGGTGGGGAGGCCGGCAAGGACACCTGCAGGGGAGACGGCGGCAGTCCGCTGGTGTGCCCTATGCCCGTGAGTAAACTATCTAACTTAACCTCACCGTACCTTCATCTATGCTGGGGGAGAGGCCAAAATTAATAATAAGTTAGTTCTCCTGCAAATGTTACAATTTAATAGACAAACAATAACTTGTTACGTCGATCACTTTGCAGGACACACCTCAACGCTACATGCAGTCCGGAATCGTCGCCTGGGGAATCGGTTGTGGAGAAGATAAGACCCCTGGAGTCTACGTAAACGTGGCAACATTGCGGCCATGGATTGACGACCAGCTGTACATCAACAATATCGACATGACGGACTACACGTCATAAATTAAGCGCGAGAAGAGTGTTTGACAAGCTCTTGAAAAAAATAATATTTTTCAAAAATAAATTACCCTTTTTGATATTTTTGTACAACCAGAACTTTTAAAAAATACATTTTTTTACGCATTGATTGTTTTATTTTGCAAATAAAACGTTTCTACGATATTTTACGAGTATTATGGGCCTTCCACACGACTGGTTTGGCCGATACTAAAAAATCCACTCCGTCAAAAGGCTCGACCATTCAGTCGTCCTTTCCTAAAGTCAAGGAAAGGACGACCGCATGGTTGAACCTTTTGAAGAAGTGAATTTTTTAGTATCTTGCAAACCAGTCGCGTGGAAGGCCCATTAGTGCTTCTAGGTCAATGACATTATAAACACACATAGACACGTTGTGGAACTCACAAAGTGGCAAGCAAAAGATACGGTAATTGACGCACTTTAATTTAGTAATAAACTGTCACAAGCCGCGTGAGGTTGTGTGCTATCGTCTCTAACAAAATTACATAAATAAGTGCCAAAGTGCCCTCCTGTTAGATGAAAAAGTGTCTCCATTACACGACAAACACTAAATAAATAACATTTCATTCACAAGTACAAGTAATTACTTTTTTAAAATTTTTTTATTATATTTTTATTTTATTTATAATGTACACAACAGATAACGTTAAAAAAAATTAAAAAATAAAATACTAATTACCAACTGTCTAATAACGATGTACAACAACGTGTATAAAAAAATATTATTTGCAATTACAAACAACAAGAAAAGTAACATGAGAAAACAATGTTTGGAATTGGAAGTTAGGTAAAAATAACAGATTCGATAAATTTTGTAAAGTATCGCCAAATTTGTCCCGAATTCTGCCACTACAGTGTATTAATAATATGATTATTTTCCATTTTGTAATGTTTTTGTTATTTCCATTGTTTCTTGAAGATTTTAGGTGTCATCGAAAAAATGAGATAGCGAACATACCAACACGTATTATAAGCGGGACAACCTACTGCCAGTAGGTCTCCTACAGTGTTCCGTATTCATTTTTTTTTCGATTGGGGAAAGATGGGGTAAAATGCACAATGGGTAACGTATTATTAATTCATTTATTTATATTTAAAAAAGAGTCATCTCTAACCGGAGCGAGCCGCCTATATGGAATTTCTTTACCGACAATGATGCAGGTACTCCTGATTGAAAACATGTAAATATACTAAAGCTTGGTCAAATTTCTTAATTAATAATAATGAAAACTTTACCTACAAATACAATTTACAATTAGACAAATTTGAAATTTTAGAAATCAGAAAAGGCGTTAATAGTGAATTAAATTTGATTATTAATAATAATAAATAGCTATCTCTTGGATTTATTTTCAATTTAATAGTAATAATAGAAATAACTTCTATTTAATTTAATGTTTTATAATAATTTTTTATCAACATTTTTGATTAATTATTTACCTGCTTTAATCATTTTTTGCTTATGTTTATAAATTGTCTATTCTTATATTATTGTGTTATATGTTCATTATTTGTCTTACCAGACATTATTTATTTTATTTATTTATTATTAAATTTAATTATGACAACAAAAACATTAGTCAGTCATCTCACTAGAACAATCCTGTGTTGAGATGAGCGGCTTTATAATTTTATAATAATCAGTAAATTTCAATAAGGAAACAATAATACATGAATAAAAATTAATAAGTAGATAATAGTAAATAAATAATAAAGATCAGATAATAATAATTAAATAATAATAGTAAATAAATAATGATCAGTATATAGTAATAAGCGTATTGTTTTGGCATATTAAATTCACTATTGTCAAATAGTTGACATAAACAATGAGCATAAACAAAAATGAATTAAAGTAGAATATAAATATTTTTAATAGTAAATATTTTTTAAAAATAGATATCTCTTAAATTTATTTTCATATTAATATTAATAATAATAATTTTTATTTATATTTCTAATTTAAATGTATTATTCAATGTGATATAGCCTTTTGCAATCACCTAAAATAAATGACCGAATTCACCGAAATATTTAGATTTAAAATGTGCATTTTAAATAATAGGAATTCCCAGATTAGACCGGCCATAAAATGAATTTAGTACAAAGGCTAGCCGAACCTATTGTTAGAAAAATCGTAACTAAAATAATATAATCTTAACTGCTATTTTGGGAAATTCCGCAATTCCTTTGTGATTTTATGGGACGTCAATGCGGGTTAAAAGATAATACCTACAGGTAGACAGGTAGACAGAAGGACAGTGGGCTCTAGGAGACAGTCGATTGCCAGAGTCCGCCCAGGACGGACAGTCGAGTGAAAGCTTCCACCGAGGAAGCACGAGTCGAGTGCAGTCTTCCACCGAGGAAGCAAGAGTCCGCCCAGGACGGAGAGTCGGTTGCAGTAGTCCGCCCAGGACACACAGCCAAGTGAAACCTTCCGCCCAGGAAGGTTCCTATTCTCGCTCCTTGGAGAGGCCGCCCAGGTCCTCTACGCTCTACGAATTCTACGCTTCCATCCCAGAAGGAAGTAACTGATCTTCGCCCTTCGGAGATCAACATCGGAGACCGCCCAGGCCTCTGATTATCGCCGCATGCACCTACTCCCGATCCGGAGGTACACGAATACGTAGTGCGAACGCGAGGACTCTACATACAACGCAGCCACTGGACCCTGGACATCCATCACCAAAAAGGGAAGTGCCTGACTCTAATCATAATTCCTCCCACAATGTCAGCCAGTGAACCTCTAATTTTAACTACAAAGACTTTAACAGTAGAATTAAGTAATTACCTAAGTCAGTGAACCTCTAATTTTAAGTACAAAGACTTTAACAGTAGAATTAAGTAATTCGGTATCTAGTTTTATTGAATTGTCTAATTAAGTTTTACTCTAGTTTTAAGACTAAACCCACGTATATAAAAATAAATTACTTGTAACTACCTAAGATCGCATTTCTATTCCTCCCTTTTTGCGTTATTCCTAGAATAATACCAACTGCCCGACGCACCGTCATATCAAATGTTTTGTAATTATTTTGTCATTAACATTTCTTACCTACTTTAATTCATTTTTGTTTATGCTCATATTTTGTATATTCTTAAATTATTGTTTTAAATTTTTTATCTTTTTTCTATACTTGAAATTATTTTTTAGTATTCATTTATTCCTGAAGATGATAGCATTGCTATCGAAACATGTAGAAATATTTATATATTTTAAGTAAAGTGGCATATACAAAGTGTATTTTCAATTATATAATTAATAATGATGCCACAAAGTTATCAATCATTTGAAGAAATTATAAATAATAATAAGTAAATAATTATAAAAATAAAATTGGTAAATCATAATATGTAAATAAAAATAAAAATAGGTAAATAGTAGTATGTAGGTAAAAAAAATGATAAATAGTAATAAGTATTATTATTTTTTAATATTCTACATATTCCTGATGAGGAAAGCTTCACTTTCGAAACATGTTAATACGTATATACAGTGGAACCAACACCAACATCATTATTTTTATGACGTCACTAGGGCGGCAAATTATGATTCCACCCTGGGCGACAATGGCCCACGCTACGCCACTGCGTATATATTAATAAAGTGGCGAATACAAAGTAATTTTTAATTCATTTATTGATATATAAGCCACAAAATCCTGCGTTTTTTTATATGGGCTTGGCTGTTACAGCAATATTGCTTTCCTGCGATATTAGAAATATTTTTTTTGCTTATCGATGACGTCACGTGCAATATTTGATGTTGACTAACATATTAAAAAAATATTTTTGTCTATGCCGAGAAATTGCATTAATATCTATGGATTCACAAACGTCACTGTTTGACAGATTATGTTCAAAATGTTTGATATTTAGATGAATATTCTGTTTAAACTCTGTCCTTAGTTATGTTAATCTCCCTTTGATTGGATAATTAATTAATAATCTGTTTGTTTGAGGTTTTAAAATGGGCGGGAAAGCGGAGAAAGGTACTCCCAAATACATAGCCAACAAAATAAAGGCAAAGGGACTACAGAAACTAAGGTACGAAAATTAAATCATAATGACTATTAGCATGGTGTACATATTTGTAAAATGTTGCCAAATCTGGCGTAGGAAGTGTAATGGTATGTGCATTCATTTAGAAAACATCTAACAAATACTAATCATCTGTTACTTTAGATGTCAACATAACCTTTAACTAACTAACTAACCATCACGTCGTTTCTCCGCAGGGGTAGGCACGACGGACCGCCAAACACCTTGGTCTTGGCACACACTCCTTGCTTCATTCAAATTCGTACATCGTCTCATGCATACTCTCCTGTTATTCTAACTTTTGATATGCGACTCAAGTATTTGGCTCACTTGATCGTGTCATGTCTTCCTTGGGCGTCCCCGGCTTCTTCTTCTATTCTTATTCGTGTCATATATTCTCCTTATACTCATTTTTTCATTTATCCGTTCTGCATGTCCAAACCATCTAAGCGTTCTTTCTTAACCTTACTCATTACGCTCACATCAGCCTTGCATTCTTTGCGAATCTCAACATTTTTCGCACGCTCGTACATAGTTTTATCACACATACGCCTAAGGAATTCTCATCTTTACAGCATTCAGTCTGCTTTCATCCTTCCTCTACCAGTTCCACGCCTCACTTCCATACCATCAGGGTTGGTATCAGCACTCCGTTGTGGACTGCTAGCTTCTCTTCTTTGGACAATTTTTTGTTACCGCTAACTGCGTTCAGTCCTCCATAAATGAATTCAATATCCCTATCAGCCTTTCCATCTCTCATAAACATACTTCCAAAATATACAAACTCATCGACCTGCTCCAAGTATTCATCATTCACATAATAAACACAATGTAATCCGTCTTCCAGAGGGTAATAAACCATCCCGAAAGTAGTTTTTTAAAACACAATAAACAATAGTACCGTCAGCAATAAAATAAATTTCAAACAATAAAAACAATATTAGAAAAGCAGGGAACTCACTCCCGACATCCATGCTATATATACCATAGATTTAGTATTCATTGTACCAGTCTGAGGATGCTCGTGATAGGGTGAAACCGGTCTGGTCGAAAATAAATAAGTGGAAAAAAGTTACAAAGGTTTTTTTAATAAAAAAAAAAAATATTGAAATATTTATAGTTTTTAGGAGTGGAAAATAGTTTTTAAAATGACCTTAAAAAGCGTAAGAAGCTTTTAATAGATATTATCATTTTTTATTTATTTTTACACTTTTAGTTATTTACATTATTGCGGGCTGTGAACGCATTTGCGCACCGATGAGCGAATTGTAAAACTTTTTCTATTTAATGATTAACCTATCTTTAATTTAACTTCTATTTAAAGCACTAACCGGGTAGCCTAGCTAAGCAATTTACTGGTACATTTCTTCATTTTATGGATATGTATTGTTTCATCAATTATCGTTTTAACAAGCATTAACTGATGCCTTCTTCTACGCAGCATGAGACTGGGGAAAGATGCTTCCTCTTCAATATCCGTGGTTCAGCCAGCATTGCCATGTCAAAAAACAGAAACTCCCTCGTGTTGTATTGTTGCATTGGGGGTGCATTTGTAATATTTAATGTATGGAGCTGTAATATTGACAATATTATTTATTTGATTATACGCCCATCTGATATTTTACATGAATTTTTAGAACAAAACATAATAATCGACAATTATAAGTATGTAGAGTTTTTAAACTGTAATAAGTAATGTTACAATATTTTTAAAAAGTTCCGGTCCGGTAGGGAATCGACATAAACCGGGTGCAGCAAAAATGGAGGAAATGTTTCGCCATATTTCCTCCATCGACTCTGACGGGTCTGCACTGATTTGTAGCCGCCAGTAAATTGTCGGCAATGTAGATTTCTGTTATCACATTTACCACTGAACGTTATCGGATCTATCAAAGTCAAAATCGAAAAATGTCGAGTGAATCAAGTGAAGACGGGGCTCTGGTATGCTATTTATTCCTTCGAACGAGACAAAAAAGGAGGAGGTTTTATGTCCACTGCTACATCGAACGTAATATTCATTGTAGGTTATTTATTGCTGCCAGGGAACTGTCCGAAGATGATATCAAATTCCGGCAAATGTACCGAATGTCAAAAAAACAATCCAAGAACTGGTCCAACACGTTACTCCATATATAAGAAGTCCTCCTATTTCACACCGAACTTTCTCCGTTGTCCCCTTTACTGCATATGCCGGTAATTTATGGTTTTAAAGGCGTGCATATTTCTCTACCTCCATTATTAGCCGAAAATTCATATCCCGCTCCATGTTTGAACTCAAAGGATGAATGGCGCATAAACGATCGAAACGCAGTGCATAGATTTACTGGATGCGTGTTTACCGAGAAGCTGCTGAATTGTTGTCCCTCTTGTGGTATAACAGAAGTATGTCACGCTGCTCCCGCGTCGTGAGCTAGCGCCCATTGAAATGTATGGCGCAGTGCCCTGTCGGTATCACACGTAAGGTTTATGTCGATTCCCTACCAGACCGTCAGAGAGTGGCCTAACATAAAATAGAAAACTAAAAAAGCAATATAACACAAATCATTAACGGTACATTATCCAAGCTACAATATTTAATTGTAGGATTAATGTGCTGGTACAGATGACGCTTTATTTTATAAATAGAGTCAGGAAATATATCAACAATACGTCATACGTCGACCCCTCCTACATAAAGTATCATGACTTCAAAATTGGAACTTTGCAGGAGAATGGTTTAAAGAGACAAAAGTTTGGTGTGGGTTGAGCTTTTGATCATTTTGCACCAAATTTGGGACGTAATTGACAATAAGGGTCCCATATTTGGTGCAAAACAATCAAAAACTCGACTTGCACCGAATTTCTGTCTCTTTAAAGCAAAATCTCCTGTAAATTTTCGATTTTTAAGTTACAATGCTTTAAGTAGGGGGGGTCGATATATTCATGGTCTTATGTGAATTTTACATAGGGCTCGAATGGGTTAAGTGTGAATACAAAGTAAATTTTTTGAATTCATTTTATTAATAATAACGCCACAAAATGAATACCAATCATTTGAAGAAATTAAGTGTGAAAACTTATTAAGATTAATTGTTTGTTTCACCACGGAATTGGATAGAGTGAGAAAACTTGTTAAGACTAATTGTTTGTTTCACCACGGAATTGGATAGAGTGAGAAAACTTGTTAAGACTAATTGTTTGTTTCACCACGGAATTGGATAGAGTGAGAAAACTTGTTAAGACTAATTGTTTGTTTCACCACGGAATTGGGTTAAGTGAGAAAACTTGTTAAGACTAATTGTTTGTTTCACCACGGAATTGTATAAAGTGAGAAAACTTGTTAAGACTAATTGTTTGTTTCACCACGGAATTGTATAAAGTGAGAAAACTTGTTAAGACTAATTGTTTGTTTCTCCGCGGAATTGGGTTAAGTGAGAAAACTTGTTAAGACTAATTGTTTGTATCACCACGGAATTGGGTTAAGTGAGAAAACTCGTTAAGACTAATTGTTTGTTTCACCACGGAATTGGATAGAGTGAGAAAACTTGTTAAGACTAATTGTTTGTTTCACCACGGAATTGGATAGAGCGAGAAAACTTGTTAAGACTAATTGTTTGTTTCTCCGCGGAATTGGGTTAAGTGAGAAAACTTGTTAAGACTAATTGTTTGTTTCACCACGGAATTGGGTTAAGTGAGAAAACTTGTTAAGACTAATTGTTTGTTTCACCACGGAATTGGATAGAGTGAGAAAACTTGTTAAGACTAATTGTTTGTTTCACCACGGAATTGGATAGAGTGAGAAAACTTGTTAAGACTAATTGTTTGTTTCACCACGGAATTGGATAGAGCGAGAAAACTTGTTAAGACTAATTGTTTGTTTCTCCGCGGAATTGGGTTAAGTGAGAAAACTTGTTAAGACTAATTGTTTGTTTCACCACGGAATTGGGTTAAGTGAGAAAACTTGTTAAGACTAATTGTTTGTTTCACCACGGAATTGGATAGAGTGAGAAAACTTGTTAAGACTAATTGTTTGTTTCACCACGGTATTGGGTTAAGTGAGAAAACTTGTTAAGACTAATTGTTTGTTTCACCACGGAATTGTATAAAGTGAGAAAACTTGTTAAAACTAATTGTTTGTTTCACCACGGAATTGTATAAAGTGAGAAAACTTGTTAAGACTAATTGTTTGTTTCACCACGGAATTGTATAAAGTGAGAAAACTTGTTAAGACTAATTGTTTGTTTCACCACGGAATTGGGTTAAGTGAGAAAACTTGTTAAGACCGATTGTTTGTCTGTTGCAGATGGTACTGCCAGATGTGCCAGAAGCAGTGCCGCGACGAGAATGGCTTCAAGTGCCACACCATGTCGGAGTCGCACCAGCGCCAGCTGCTGCTGTTCGCCGACAACGCACACGAGCTGCTGGACGAGTTCTCCAAAGAGTTCGCCGACGGCTACTGCGACCTGCTGCAGCGCCAGTTCGGCAGCAAGAGGGTCAGCGCCAACAAGGTGTACCAGGACTACATCGCCGACAGGTGCGAGCAATTACTTAACTGCATTAATTCTTTAGATCTCTAAGGAGTTCACTGCCGGCTACTGCGACCTGCTGCAGTGCCATGAAATTACATCAAATTTCATTTCAAAATTATTAATATCCACATAAAATATTCCCTCTTGGCTAAAATCAATATCAACCTCCATCTACTAAGAAACTCCGAAACTTTTCATATTCCTTTACGAAGAACCAATTTCTCCCAATCTCTTGTGTAAATATGTCAACTATATAACATCCACTGCACTGGCAACATAATTGACATATTTAGCGATAGACCCCAGAACTTTTCTAAATTTCTTGATTCTCTTGTGATCTAGTATTTCTACCTCACTTTTCAATTCTCTCTTTCATTAAGTCTTCATTATTGTTTTGTTTTCACTTGACCTACTCTTTATTCTCTCTAGTAAACTTATTGTTGTACCCCGTTGTTGGATGGTTTATATTTATTGTTATTTTTTTTTAATTTGTGTGTTCGGAGGAACGGCTGTGCTGCCTGTTTCATACAAAACTTAATTTTGAATTTAAGGCCAAAATACTCACCTCAACCTAATGATCTTTTTTTCATCAAAAAGTATAGTAAATATCTAGTACGGTGATACAAGCCATAAGTGCGGGAAACACTGATTTATGCTAATCCATAATACGGTACCCGAAGTTTGTCTACCTGAGGGTAATTTACAAACGCCCGGCTTTAAATCCCGGGAATTTTGCAGTCGCCAGAAGAAGGCAGTTAAGGGGATTAACAGCGAACTAATTAAAATACACCGAGCCACAGTTCGGAGTTCACGAAGGAACCCGAAGAATAGTTCGGAGGTGATTAAAAAGGGGGACTTTGGCCGAAGCAAAGTCAGTAGTGGACAGAGACGAGTCAGTAGAGACCGTCCGGCCAGTGGTCGTAGTCGAGACTCCCGTCTCCTACAAAGCAAGCAGGCCACTTGCATCCCCAGCCTGAGACGCTGCGGGAAAACTCGGCAGGAACCGCGGAACCCCAACACCCACCGTTCGAGTGCAGTCGAGTGCCCTTCGCCTCCTGCCTTCCAGCGCCGTGATCCCATCAAGGCACATATCCACCACCGCAGTTATCACCACCGGACAGCAGTCGAGCGCCTCTGGCATCCTGCTGATCATCCTCTTGAACCGTCTGAAACCGGTCGTCAAGTGAAAGCCAAAACGCGTGTCCGCCCAGCACCAAAACCTCCCCCTACCGGAAGTACCACCTGCTCTCTGAGGCTTCCAACACCAACATCGAGACGACTGGTAATCTCCCCACTGGACCGTGTGCAGATTCGTGTAATTAAGTGACACCCACAATACCTATCAGTTAAGAATGTATTTTAGATTGTGAATTAATAAAATACTTGACAATCAACGAAGTTACCTGTTTCTACTGCACCCCAATGACCCCATCATGTCAACGGATTAGAAGTAATTTATTTATTTTTGTTTTACATTATGAAATCTAGACCATTAAAGGAATCGATTTTTCACGAGTGTATCCAGTTGTTTGGCGGTCCATCCTCTCTGCCTACCCCTGCGGCGAAACGTCGTGATGTTACTTAGTTAGTTAGATTTTTCACGATTTTAGAGGTACCTTTAACAATTATTTGGGGGCTAACAGTGATTTAAAAACAAAATTTACCTCGTTTGCTTTGAAAATATAATAATTTTTATTTTTTTTTAAATATTAAAATAAGCATTATGGTGGACTTTAAATTAAATCAAAAATGACCAATTTACTTTGGAACACAAATTTGCCTTACATAATTTTAAATATCGACCCGAAAAACGTTTTTTTTTTAAATGTTTTGTGTTTGTATTTTTATTTACTTAATCATATTTATATGGCAGATATTAAAATTTAAAAAAAAAAATACAGTTAACCCGTAAATAAGTTGCCTCTAAAATTATGAAAATTGTTTTTTTTTCATGGCATATACTTCATTATTTAAAACAAAAATGAATAAAATACTTCTCATCCGTACTAGATATTTACTAAACCTTTAATTTTAAAAAAATATATCATTCAGCTTGGATGGGTATTTTGGCCTCAAATCCAAAATTAAGTTATTTCTGAAACATGCAGCACAGCCGTTCCTCTTAAGAGTAAACATAAAATTATTTTGAAAATTTTCAATCACAGATGGCGTATTTTATTGTAACAGTATAATACGTACAGTATTTTTATAATTTTCATGAAGGATTTGAACTTTGAATCTACAAGAACAATTCTGTGCACCCGCCAACAAACAATTCATCTCAATATTTAAAAGCATTACGTGCTAAAAGTGTTTTTCCACAAAATATTGAAATGAACACCATCTGTGATCGCGAATTTTCATAATAATCACTCCTACACCCTTCTTTAGAGAGCACCTGCACATGAACGCGACGCAGTGGGAGACGCTGACAGACTTTGTGAAGTGGGCAGGCCGCGAGGGGCGCTGCACGGTGGACGAGACGGAGAAGGGCTGGTTCGTCACGTACATCGACCGCGACCCGGAGACCGTGGCCAGGCAGGAGGCGCAGGCCAAGAAGGGCAAGATGGATAAAGACGACGCCGTAAGTATATCATTCTTCTTATTTCGCCTTCTGGCGTCCAGCTTTCCAAAGAAACCTCCCACGAATATCAATTTTGCCTATTATTTTTGTTTAAATGTCAATGTAGTTAGTGTCTTCCAATGGAAGCAATCTTCCATTGACACGCTCGGTGTAACCTCAAGCGCCCAGCTCAGGCACGGGGGTTCCATCGAAGCCATCAAGTTAGCCTCTCTGCGCTTACTGTACAGAGCCTGCAGATACTTTAATAGTATGTACACAACTGCTGACCCTGTGCAAATCGCAAGTGCGCCGCACTGTTGAATTTGGCAGCCACCTCTAGTCTGGAGCCCCAAAATATCTAACAAGTGCAGAAAAGGGCGATTTCCTTATCTTAACAAATGGATTGCATTCTTTTTTAACACTATTTGTACATTATATATGCCCATCGGCTGTGACTGTACCGGATCCAGTTTAATGAGGTCCCCTCCAGTTTAATGGCTGTTTTCGTTATTTAGATCTGCCATTGAGTTCACCAAGACCTTCACGAGAGTGCTGTACCTCAAGATTAATTGTTTTTGTGTTTAATTCGTAGAACGCCATTTAATTTTTTTTAAATTTAATGTAAATCAAATTTAATAATGTTATTATTAAGTTCTGCAAGTATTTTTTAGTTGTTATTATTGTGACAGCTGTTTCGGCATTTAAGGCCATTTTCAAACTGTTTGTAAATGTTTAATAACAACTAAAAATACTTGCAGAACTTAATAATAACATTATTAAATTTGATTTTCATTAAATTTTTAAAAAATTATGTTTGAGATTTAGTTCATTTTCCGTGATGAAATTAATAATCGTCAGCGTGTGTGTTGCAGGAGCGAATGATGGACTTTATCGGCAAGCAGGTGGAGCGCGGCATGCAGGCGGGCTCCAGCAGCGCTGCTCCGGAGTATACGGAGCTGACGAGGAAGGATGAGGACGAGAAGATAACCGTCAAGCTGGTGGCCAAACCCTCGGGTGAGCATTGGCATTGTCGTAATTTCCATCTGTTCATATATTCTCTGTCTATTGACTCAATCCTTTTTTCCAATTTCCATCAATTAAACAATGTTTATGCCAGCCTAAATATAAGATTGCCATCAGCAAGTGTTGCTAGCACATAAAACACAGTTAACAATTCTTTGAAATAAATTAAATAAAAGCCCTACAGTAGCAATAGGCAGCCCGCTCACTGGGTAGAGAAGATTATCTCCACATTTATGCACCTCTAACCACAGTTGACACGGGAAGAGGGAGAGATGTTCCCTGGCACTGTACCACGATAAACGATTAGAAGATAATAAACAAAACGTTTTTCTCGTATGTGAATGAAGAAGACGTCGGGGACGCCCGAGGAAAACATGGCACGATCAGGTCATGAGTCAGGTTACAATACGATATATATAAACGTTAAATTTAATCTTTCAGTTGATATTCCAATTTGGGAGGCGGGTACGGATACCGTCGACCTGGGATCCGTTCTTTGGATAACCAACGCCTCTGCCATAGGTCACTCAAAGCGGTTCACTATGGCAGATGAGTTAACAGGGTGCCCGTGTTCATGGGGTGAGGTTTGTCCAAGTCTAGAACTAGTTTAGTAGAGGCCGGTTGAGGAAGACCCCTTTACGTCTCCAGTCGGACTCTCTCAACCCAACGTCTTGCACTGCAGTGGGGGGGGATGGATTTATTTATTCTTAAATTTAAATATAAAAACAAATACATTAGCCACTCATCTCACTAGGACAGTCCTGTGTTGAGATGAGCGCCTCTACAATTTAATAATAATCAGTAAATAGTAATAAGTAAATAATAATACATGAATAAAAATAAGTAAATATTAATAATTAAATAATAGTTAATAAATAATAAAAATTAAATAATAATAATTAAATAATAATTATCAGTAAAGAGTAATAAGATTAATACTTCCGTCACTCCTGGACACACTCACCCCCAGATTCTATTTTATCCTTCCCAGAATTTCGTTTCCGTACTTAAAAAGGCCCTCCCCAAATCCCCAATCCGGCATCTCCAAAGATAGTTGACAATTCAATCAATTTTATGTGTCATTGCTACAGCTCCAAAATTCCTCCCGCCCGCCGCCCCCCTCGACAAGAGGAAAGCCTTTGACAGCCAGTCCACTTCCGGCAGCGTCTCTTCGACCTCCTCATCTACCAAGAAGTTCAAGGATGGCAGGAAACCATCGGCGTTGGACCAGATCCGTTTCGAAGAGGAGCGGAGAAAACAGAAATACGTCAAGAAGCCGTAAGTTGATTATTGATTGTAACTGACAATCAGCAACTAACCATCAACACTGTTTCTCTGCAGGGATAAGCAGAGAGGACGGACCACCAAACAACTCGGTCTTTGCACACACTCCTTGCATCATTCACATTCATATATCGTCTCATACATACTCTCCTGTTATTCTGACTTCTGACATGGCCCAACTCAAGTATTTGGTTCACTTGATCATGCCATGTCTTCTTCGGGCGTCCCGGGCTTTTTTTTCCATTCGCATTCGCGTCATATTCTCCTTACGATCTTTTCTTCGTTCATTCAGTCTACTTTCCCAAACCATCTAACCGTCCCTTTCTTAATCTTACTCATTACACTCTGATTGCATTCTTTGGGAATCTCAACATTTTTCACACTGTCGTACATAGTTTTATCACACATACGCCTCAGGGATCTCATTTCTACAGCATTTAGTCTGCTTTCATCCTTCCTCTACCAGTTCCATACCTCACTTCCATATATCAGGGTTGGTATCAGCACTTCATTGTGGACTGCTGGCTTCACTTCTTTATTTACACTTATTTCTGGTTTTTCACAGGGACACACATTCCACGGAATATCTTTTTTTTATGTGTTAAAAAGGGAAATAGGTTTTATTGTATGAAATTCACTATAGGATGTCAAATAATAAAACACATCATATATTACGAAACCTGATAATTCCAAAAAAAATATGTAATTCAAAATTTTCGGAAGAAATAAAATTTCGTCCTTTTTTTTTTTAAATTTTTTTTTTGTCCGCTCCCAAAAATTTGTCCGTGTACTTAATTATTAATAAAATGAATTTTGTGTGAAAATAAATAATTAAATTTTGTAAATCTGACAGGCCGGCCGTTGCAGATCCCATTTAGTCGAGTTGTAGACCATATTGTCTTCAACGGTATATTCTTCAGACATCTTTAACAGCCTCCTCATGGCTTTCGTGGTTGACGCCAGATTGAAAAAAGTCAATTCAATGTTTTATACCCCCGAACTGCTATATTTGATTGCTTTTCATGTACCTGGTAGGACAAGACAGTACCTACCTTTTTATTGTGACAATTCAACTTCAGCGTGGCAATATTATTCCCCTATGCGACGGATTCAACATCTGGGAAACAATTACTTGGATGTAGTTGACATATCTGACACATCAATGTTACAGTATGAGCATGCATTAGTACAGTTTTTCAAGTATGTAACTCTGGATAAAAGTGTCAAATTATGTTGAAATAGGGGTGCCGTAGTTCCACTGGCTCCGAGCAGTTGAGACTGTGGTGCAGTGTTCACATAAAAATTTAAAAAAAAAAACAGAGTTAACCTTTGTCATATTCTAGGCCCCCGGAACCGGTGCGACCCTCGGACGCTTGGCTGCACGAAGGCATAGTCGTGAAGGTAATCACAGACACGCTCGGCCCCAAGTACCACAAGAGGAAAGGCACCGTGCTGAGGATCTTCTCGGACTATGGCGCCGAGGTGAAGATGATCGACAGCGGTGACAAGCTAAAACTCGATCAGGTATGTTCACTTTTCAACTGCCGAAGTATTGAATACACCCACATATAAAATCAAATAAGTGTTTCGATCTGCATCAAAACAAAAGGTACACAATTTTTCTATTTTTTATTTTTTTATTTTCTAATTTTTACTCTTTAAGAATATTTTTTGAACCGGTGAAAGACCATCATTCGGAATCGAATCGTTATTGCTTGAAATGGCTTTAGCCATCGTTTTTGGTGACCAGATCTGAATAGCCAGGTACTTCCCAACCTTTCTCCTCCTATCTCCTTCCCTTTACCACTACCTTCAACCTCGCAACATACTCGGATTGGGGATACCATAGCCCAATTGGCTCCGGACAGTCGGGAGCAGTTGGGACTTTTGTGTGGCTTTCACATACACATAAAAGATAGTCGGACTCTGTGGTTGGGTGGTTACGATCCTTGGCTACGAATCCGGAGGTAGCGGGCTCAAATCCCGACGTGTGCAAGTAAATTTTTTTTTAATAAGCAGTATATCTGCTGCACGTTCCAGAGTGGTGGGTACTTTCAGTATCGCCCTGCTGAAAGACCACCAATCAGAATTGTAATGTTGCTAGAAATGGCTTTAGCTGTGTTTGGTGACCAGATCTGAATTGTTAGATACTTCCCCACTCTCCTCTTCTCCATCTCCTCCCCTGCCTCAATACCTTAAACCTCACAGCATACCCCAATTCGGGATGCCATAGTCTCACTGGCTCCAGACGGTTGGTACCAGCTATTCTTGTGCGGCACTCGCATAAAAAATAAAATAATTCCATATTATGATGTTTTCATTACTAAATAACTAGCAACATTTTTAACCTTCGACGTGTCAAGATGCAAAACAAAGCTTGTGTTACTATGAGGGGTCACCGAGATACCCCCTCGCATTTTATCATTGTTAGAAAATACGTATTAGCTTCACCCATAGTTCTTTATCAATTTAATTTCATTATTTTTTCAGGAGCATCTCGAGACCGTGATACCCGGACTGGGGCGCAACGTGATGGCCGTGTTGGGGGCCCACCGCGGCCAAGTGGGCCCCCTGCTGCAGCTGGAGGGGGAGGCCTGCCGGGTGCAGTTGGGGGACAGGAAGGCCCTGCTCCAGTTCCACGAACTCTGCAAAGTCGGCAGCAGCACGGAGAGCTAACACTGGACCAAGTGTTTTTAGTATTACATGAGGAAAAGGGTTGGCGTAAATCCCACAAGCACTCCAGAACAACGGCTATTGGTAGTCGGGTGAGAGACTGAAGAGGGTAACGCGAGTACCGCTAAGTGAAAATATTACACTTAGTCGCGTTCCGTGTTATATTTATCTGAAATAGACATTGAAAATTTGAATAAATAACAATATTTAAATTAAAAATTATAAGCGTTCATTATTGTTAAAAACCAACACCCAAAAATACACGCTTTGCAGGTGGCTAACTCAAGAATACTGCAAATGATTTATTTGTAAATTCTAAAAGGGTTTTAGGAAAATGTGTAAGGTTTCAAAAGACAATAATCCTCAAACTGTAATCTTTGAAATTCTATATGAAATACAAACACACTGGAATTTTAGGTAAAGCGTTCAAAACTTTGGACAATTATAATTTTCAAAACCAGAAATTTCTTTAAAATGTGTATTTTTATTTATTTAAACGCCCGGAGGGCTTATTAATAAAGGAATTAAGATCTTGAAGAGCCCCATGTTGTGAGAGGGAGGAAACACAGAGGCCGGCAAATCAACCCACACGAGTCGTAGAAGCGACCCGTTCTCACGTGACAAATGTCAACTGTGTACAAACGTTGGGCACGCGTTTTGCCTGTTTCCCGGCTGCACACTGATGTCGAAGGGATCAATGTCGCCAGTTCTTCGGAGCATCTTTCATTGAAATACCGGTAGAGCGAGGACAGCATTCCCGCCTGACGTCCATTCTCCAAAAACTACAATGCTGCTTTGTTTTTTAATTCAAATTAATTAGGGAGGGAAAGGGATTTGAATAAGAAGAACTGTGGAGAGTCTGGATATTCAGATCTAGCCACCAAACACGTTATCGGGTCAATTAATTTTATTTTAAATCCATACAAAATCTTATAACTATGAACATAAAAATTATTAATTATTTTAAATAGTGAAATTATATTTACAACATTTAAGAAAGAAAAATAATTTAAAAGAAGAAAACTTTTTACAAAATATTTATTAATATTTTTCAATTCCCTTCACGACATTTGGGAAGCTATTTTTAGTAAGGGTCATCATATCAAGCAGACACTGAAGAGAAAAACTGACAGAAGTGCGTTGCGGACGTGTCCGCATGTTCAAAGTAAGCTTAATTTTTCCTTACTTTTGAGAAAATGGATCAAACATTATTTTAAAATATTGAAAATCTTTCTTGAGCAGATAATACAATTCATAGACCTGTCTGGGGCCTAGGTGTCGAGATGTCTTATAATATCAATGGTGTTTGGGAATAACCCGATAACTGCAATTTTGATTATTGTCAATTGGTAAAATCTTCATATCATGAGCATGTGATGATATTTGAACACTCATAACGGTTAGTTAACCGCCCTACCCATACGTGATATGTGATACGGCCGCCATATTATCGCCCGAACGCAATAAGCCGTATCCCGTACGTTCGGGTACAAAAAAAACTATATCCGAAACCCACAAGACATTCGTATACGTCAAGTTTGTTTTACTGCGTCATCTCGTTTAGTATTTCGAGGTCAGCCGAAGCTAGCGGATGTGTTCGGGTATTTTCGTCTCTCCCATACAAGTTACGTTACTGGTCACACGTATTGTTTTTTTTACCTACTTTTTGAATAATAACCAAAAGGACGGGCGGTTAAAATATTAAAACACGACAAAAGATCTTTGCATATTAACATACCGTTTTGCACTTATCAGACTATTCGCAAACACCACCGATATGTAAACTGGTGATATGATTTTTCTTTTAAATCGGTACATAAATCACACTTCTAGAGATTGGCTGTTCGGTGTCAAGCAATCTACACAAACAATGACAACACGTCCGTATGTGAAATGAACAGAAGAATTGATTTTTATGTATTTGTAAAAAGCATTTTGAACCACTTCAATGTAATATAATAATCGACCGGTTTCGGAAATACCCTTCCTTCGTCAGGACCATAATAATAAAGGCAAAAAAAGTTAGATAATTTAGAAGCACTGGAAATAGAAAATCCTTAAATATCAATTCTAGTACATTGAATAACCAAGTAAATTTATCTTATAGTCCTCTTCTAGATATTTTTCCAGTAAAAATCTCTTTATTCGTCCAGAAATCCCCCTAAATACCTCTTCCCTTTGATCGGCCCCACTCCAGCACCTAAATATTCATGTATGTCTGTCATTATTTTGTATCTCAGTTTAGTCTTAATATAGTCCTGCCGATGGAAGTGTACCTCCGAAACCGGTCGATTGTTACATTAAATTGAAGTGGTTCAAAAGAAATTTAGTTATGAGTTAGTCGCTAACGCCAATGTGGTAAGAATGCTTTGCTAGCGTTCGCACATGCCTCTTTAAGGGTTAAATAATTGAGTGTCAGGGTAGCTCATAGGTAGTGCTGTTGCCTATATAAGTTGATTAATACATATTATGTATATAATTTCAGAAAATTATAATATGTATATAAAAATCGACCAAATGAACACCAGATATCTGTCAATTGTGACTAAATGGAAAACAAACATCTTGCAGTTGTGATGAAATGAACATCAGATATCTGTCAATTGTGACTAAATGAAAAACAAACATCTTGCAGTTGTGATGAAATGAACATCAGATATCTGTCAATTGCGACTAAAAGGAAAACAAACATCTTGCAGTTGTGATGAAATGAACATCAGATATCTGTCAATTGTGACTAAATGGAAAATAAACATCTTGCAGTTGTGATGAAATGAACATCAGATATCTGTCAATTGTGACTAAATGGAAAACAAACATCTTGCAGTTGTGATGAAATGAACACCAGATATCTGTCAATTGTGACTAAATGGAAAACAAACATCTTGCAGTTGTGATGAAATGAACACCAGATATCTGTCAATTGTGACTAAATGGAAAACAAACATCTTGCAGTTGTGATGAAATGAACACCAGATATCTGTCAATTGTGACTAAATGGAAAACAAACATCTTGCAGTTGTGATGAAATGAACATCAGATATCTGTCAATTGTGACTAAATGGAAAACAAACATCTTGCAGTTGTTTTGAAATGAACATCAGATATCTGTCAATTATGACTAATAAATGGAAAACAAACATCTTGCAGTTGTGATGAAATGAACATCAGATATCTGTCATTTATAAGTTAATGAACATCAGACATACATTTCTCAATATGAAATTGACAACAAACATCTGTCAATTGTGACAAAATTAACATCAGATATCTGTCATTTGTAACTTAGCGACCACCAGATATACATTTGTCAATTGACAACAAACATCTGTCAATTGTGACAAAATAAACACCAGATTTTTGTCAATTATACTAATCAAATGAACACCAGATATCCGTCAATTGAAACCAAATTAATGCATACCAGATTAAACTGTCAATTGCGACGAAATGAACACCAGATAGACATCTGTCAATTGTGACCAAATTAATGCATACCAGATTAAACTGTCAATTGCGACGAAATGAACACCAGATAGACATCTGTCAATTGTGACCAAATTAATGCATACCAGATTAAACTGTCAATTGCGACGAAATGAACACCAGATATCTGTCAATTGAGACGAACTAAATACTAATCAACTGCGAACAATGGCTGGCATTTATTGCGACCGAGCAATACGTATGTAGATTGCACGTTAAAAAGCGGGAAACATTAAAAAAAAAACATACAAAAATATAAATTAACAGATGCAGTAGCTAATGACATAGATGCCAACAATTACATGTGTATCACAAATAAATAAATTAAATTAAATTAAATAAAAACATGGAACGTGGGCCAGCTAACATAAGAGTCGTATAGTTCCTATGTCAAATAAATACATTCAGTTTGAGAGGTGGGAATGCGTACCACCGCCCCGGGAACCATTCATTGGATAACCAACACCTCTGCCATAGTTCACCACAAGTGGCTAGCTATGGCAGGTGATTTAACGGGGGTGCTCGGTCTCATGAGGTGAGATTTGTCCAGGTATTGGCAGCGGATGCGTCTGGACACTTGAGTGAGACCCCTTGACCTCTCCAGCCAGACTCTCTCGACCCATCGGTTTGCAGCGCAGTGGGAGAGATCGATTAATACATCCGTCACTCCTGGACACACTGACCCTAAGATTTCTACCCTCCCTTCATATATTTTCCTTACCAGCACTTTCTTTTCTTAAATACCCTCCGCACAACATTCTCAAAGATGACATAGACCCTGAGCGGCTAATTATGTATTAATAATTTATTTTCTCTTTGAATAGTTTTCGTGATATTACGCCGTGTTGCGCTTCCTCCTCCCGTAGCCAATGTTTCGAACAGTGTTACAGTATCCATCATCAAGGCGGATGTATAGATTGTGGTGTAATGTGTGTTTATGTATATAGAAGTGATACCGTTTTGCGCGTGTTATTTCAATACAATAATAATTATTATTGTTAGTATACTTAATGTGGTTTTCGGCGTTGAGTTTTTGTGTATCCGTCGAGTACGGGATACGAAGAACTATCGAGTCTAACTCCGTCGTCCCTGCTAAATATTAAAGGGATTTTTGTGGATTTCAATTGCTTCAACACGGCATAACGTCCCAAAAACTATTATATTATAAGAAGATGCTTTTGAACGTGAAAACCTGAAAACATATCTAATAATATGTTGAATAAATAAATAATTTAATAGATTTTTTAAAAAACATATACTAGATGAAAAAAATTGGTTTACTAATATTTCACCACAGTGGATTTATCATATATTTGTAATACTATACGACTCGTATTTTAAAACTGTGAAGGTATGTTGGTATTCTTCTGACTGGGATCACAAATCAAAGATTTTTAAAAATTATGTATTTAAAATTGATTTTTGGAGCAAGTGGACGAGTTAAATAATATGTTTACAGGAGATGGAAAGGCTGATATGCCGTGGTAAGTAAAAACACAGTATCTTCCTTAAGAGTCTCAAGGGAGATACTGTGTTTTTACTTACCACGGCAGTGATAGGGATATCGGAAGAAGGGTGATTGCAAAAAAAACTCCATTAATGGGGGACTGAAAGCGGTGGTTGCTAGTGCAAATTTGTCCAAAGAAGCGAAGCTAGCAGTCCAGAAAGAATTTCTGATAACAATCCTGATGTATGGCAGTGAGGCATGGAACTGGCAAAGGATGAAAATAGACCACATGCTGTAGAATTAAGATCCCCGAGGCATAGGTGCGCTAAAAACATGCACAATCGTATCACGGATGCAGAAAGAACAAGTTTTGAGATAGGAGATGGTTTGGAAATGATGGAGAAATAGAGTCGATTTCGAAAGCGAATTGAAGAAGTCAGGGATACCCCAAGATAACTCAACGAACATGTAAATCAAAAATTTGATTCGGTTTGTGTCAATAAGGAAAGGGGCAGACACACCGCTTGAGGGATCCGAACCGGCCGCAGGAGTGGCAGCCTACCACACCAAACTACATATTGAAAGATGGGTTAAATTCCAGCACTGGAATGAATGAGAGAGGGCACCCGGTATGAGACAGACAGACAAAGCAGGCAACTATTCAATATGGACAGAAACTCGCTGAGAGAACTGGGGGACATTGCCGCCTCAGGAGACACACGCAACTGTTGTGGGTGGAAATCACCAATAGATGCAGGAAACGTGAAGAGGACGAAGAGACTCCAATTCACCTATGGTGCCAATGTCCCGCGTTGATGGGAAGAAGGCTCAGCTACCTGGGAAGACATATTGTGGAACCAAGAGAGCAGAATATCCAATGACAACCCTGGTGAACAACATCAAAGGGAGCGGGTTACTGTCAAATGAATAAGGTAAAATGGGAGACAGCACAATGAGGGAGAGATCACGGGAGCAATGCAAACCGTCTCCAATTAAATGAGAGTGTCTGCCGAGACAGAGTCGTGTGGCGGTCTACCTTTTCTGCCTACCATTCCGGAGAAACAGCGTGATGGTTAAATATGTTAGGTTAGTCTAAATCGCAGAAATTCAAATATAACATTGTCATCTTCATCAGCGCCATTTTGTGTGTTTTTTTTTTGTTATATTTGAAAAGTCCATGATAAATGCAAATTCTAGGTCCGTTCCAACTTTTGAAAAATTCTTGATCAGCGGAAAAGCACGACTGTCACATTGTTACGCTTTTCGGCTGGTCACAATTTGTTCAAAAGCTGAAAAGGACCGAGAATCAGCATTTAACGGTTCAAATGTAAAAAAAAAAAAACAAAATGGCGCTGATGGAGATAATATGGTCCTTTGTTACATGTGAACTTCTGTGAAACACGTCAACCTTAGTTAGTCAGGTAACAGGCCCACTGGAAAAAGGGATGGGTACATTATAAATAGGGATTTGTGGGAAGAAGAGAATTGATTGTATATTTCTATTGAGAGGTCCCTTTTCAAAAGGTTTTTTTACTCCTTTGAGGCAAGATAGAGTCCTTGGCGAAGCTGAAGAAGGATAGAAGACCGTACTTCTTTCCTTTTCTGGAGAAGTAGTTGCTTACTACATCATTGTCGCCTGAAAAAAAAAAAATTGGTAAAATATTTTTTATTATACACGGTGTCCGGAAACTCGAGGTACAAGCGGGAAACTGATGAATCTACAACGCATTTGGAAAAAAATGGTAAAATATTTTTATTATACGCGGTGTCCAGAAACTCGTGTTACAAGCGGAAACTGATGAATCTACAACGCATTTGGAAAAAAATTAAAAAAATGGTAAAATATTTTTATTATACACGGTGTCCGGAAACTCGTGGTACAAGCGAGAAACTGATGAATCTACAACGCATTTGGAAAAAAATTTAAAAAATGGTAAAATATTTTTATTATACACGGTGTCCGGAAACTCGTGGTGGTACAAGCGGGAAACTGATGAATCTACAACGCATTAGGAATCGATTTTGTGGAATAACTTTTTGATTTGAGCTTTTGGTATCGAGTAAATCGGGTATGAAGTTGGAATTTTTTATGTGAAATATTAAATTTAAATGAAATATGTTTTTGTTTTAAGACACATTATTTTATTTAGATATATTTGTGCATTGGACCGGTTTCGGTTGGACTCAACCTTCTTCAGGAATGTACACATATATATTTTTAAATTATAATGTCAAGCCACAAAGTGATCGCTTCCTTCGATAAATGAAATATTAAAAATTAGTCATTACGCGGTTTTTATCAGTTGTATTTATCATCTTTTAATCTAATAAATGGATTATTTCTATAGCGCCGTTTTCGTGAGGAAATCACCTCAAAGGCGTTTAATATACCTTGGTATCATTGAAATTCATGAACATTTTTATTTTTTTATTACTAGAGATAGTAAATCTTCAGAACTTGAAACCCACCGGCTTGGATAAAGTTCCACTTCTACTTACTTTCATAAGACTTAATTAGAGGAGTGTTCTGATTGCGGTGAATGCGAGAGTAACCGCGCTCACACGTAGGGTCAGGGAGAGGGCGGAGGTGGTTGGAGTGGCTCCGTTGCAGCCATCCTTGCTGTTACAGGTGCAGTACTCCATGAATATGTTGTAGCTGCCGGTCCTCATGAGGCAGAAGCGTTCATCTCCGCCCAGCCCGGGCTCGCCCATGTACGCGCAACTTCGGAAGTAGCGCCATTCACCGTTTACTTTCTGTCGTATTTTTCTACACATTGTGGGAAGGACTCCTTTGGGATGAGAAAGTTCCCTCTCTTTTTTGCAATCTGTTATGGGAACCGTAGTGTTGTCGAAAGGGATCAGCACATTTTGGATCCGTGTCAGATCGTTTTAAAATGTTTCGAAGCACGTGCGTTCTCTATGTATAGATTCCTCAGCTTCCCACTTGTACCACTAGTTTCTGGACACCGTGTATAAATAAATATGAATGTTGAACAAAATATGAAATTTTTTTAGAAATTTTATGAAAATCAAATTTAATAATATTATTACCAAGTTCTGCAAGTACTTTAGTTTTTTATTATTATGACAGTTGTTTCGGCGTTCAAGGCCATTTTCAAACTGCGCAATGTGAATTAACCGCAGTTTGAAAATAACCTTGAATGTCAAAACAGCTGTGAAAATAATAAAAACTAAAATGCTTGCAGAACTTAATAATTACATTAAATTTCTAAAAAAATTAAATGAAGTTCTACGAATTAAACACAAAAACAATTAATTAAAATCTGAAATGAATTAAAATTATATATGTACATATTGCAAAATGAAAATAAGTCTTGTACAGCGCATGAACAAATTTTTTTAAATTGTCTGGAGTTCCTTGTCACGCTTACTTTTTTACCCCCATTAAGAGGAACGGCTGCCATACATAACTTAATTTTTGATTTGAGGCCAAAATACCCATCCAAACTGAATGATCTATTTTTTTAATTAAAGGTTTAGTAAATATCTAGTACGGATGAAAAGTATTTTATTTATTTTTGTTTTAAATTATGAAGTTATGTGCCATGAAAAAAAAAAATGTTTTTCATAATTTTAGAGGCAACTTAGAAAATTATTTGCGGGTTTATTGTTTTTATTTTTTTTTTAATATGAATACCGCACAAGAGTCCCAACTGCTCTCTACCGTCTGGAGCCAGTGAGACTATGGCATCCAATTGGGGAATGTTGTGAGGCTGATGGTAGCGGGGAGGGGAAGAAGGGGAAGAGGAAGGTGGGGAAATACCTGGCTATTCAGATCTGGTCACCAAACACGGCTAAAAGCCATTTCAAGTAACGTTTCAATTCTGAATGGTGGTCTTTCACCAGGGCAATACTGAGAGTATCTTCCACTCTGGAACGTGCGCAAATATACCATTTATTATTTTTAATTAATTAATTGTGAAACAACACAAATTAATTAAATAAAATTTACTTGAGCACGCCGGGATTTGAACCCGCGGCCTTCGGATTCGCAGTCGAGAGCCTTACCCCTCGACCGCGGAGGCCGTCATTGTATTTTTTTTTAAAATTATCATATTTGCTATGTAAACATGATTACGTAAATTTTGTATGAAACAGGCCGCGCAGCCGTTCCTCTTAAAGAAACGTGTAATAAAATGTATAAAAATGTGGAAAAAAAAAAGTTATTCGGCTCACCTGGAAAATCGCTGATGGCGACGAATTGATGAAAAAATTTTGTATTTCAACCAACCCCTGACGGCCTCCATGGTCGAGGGGTTAGGCTCTCGACTATGAATCCGAAGGTCGCGGGTTCAAATCCCGGCGTGCGCAAGTAAATTTTATTTAATTAATTTGTGTTGTTTCACAATTAATTAATTTTAAAATAATATATAGAGTATTTGCGCACGTTCCAGAGTGGAAGATACTCTCAGTATCGCCCTGGTGAAAGACCACCATTCTGAATTGAAACGTTGCTTGAAATGGCTTTTAGCCTTATTTGGTGACCAGATCTGAATAGCCAGGTATTTCCCCATATCCCTCTTCCCCTTCTCCTTCCCCTCCCCAATACCTTCAGCCTCACAACATTCCCCGATTGGGAATGCCATAGTCTCACTGGCTCCAGACAGTTGGGAGCAGATGGGACTCTTGTGCGGTATTCATATAAAATTTTTTTTAAAAAGACCCAATCTTTGTCGAAAGAAAGTAATGCGTTTGATGTGCAGGTAAAAACAAAGGTGAGGCGCTGCTGTAACAGTAGTACAGTTGAACGATGTTAGCGACACACGCGGGTTCGTGCTAATTCGACGGCCCATCTCCTTTGTTTCTATTATCTATGCATAAAATCCTCTGCTAGAAAGTATGCAATGATAGAAAACTAATCAGTATTACCTATCAGAGGTCGAGTCTCGCCTGTGGTCGGTAGGACGTTGTCATTGGCTGACAGTGAGACGAACAGAGCAAATGGAACCAGCCACAGGCACAGGGTAAAGAAAGCCAATACCTGAAATCAGAACACAAAGAGATATTAGAAATAAATAAAATAGAGATGATACAGACGAAAATAAGGGTGATGATCGTGACATATTGGTAAGGGAAACATATAGGTACTTGCTTAAGGGTAACGGCTGCGGTGCCTGTTTCATACAAAACTCAATTTTCGATTGGAGGCCAAAATACCCATCCAAACGGAATGATCTATTTTTTTAATTAAAGGTTTAGTAAATATCTTCAAGTTACATAAGATTGTGAACTAAAACTTTTAAAAACAATTACATTATATTATAATTCATTTTTATCTTATTTGTAAATATCATAAATAAGACTTTCAACGAAGAATCACGTTTTATAAAAAGGTACCTACCTCATTAGATAGTAATGACCTTTTTTGTCTCTAGTTCTAAAAGTGACATTTGGATTTGTGCCGACCGAAGAGGTGGGGCATTCCACTTATTTTAAAAACTCGGTTCCAATTCCGAGTTTAGCCACATGGACTCGGTCTTCGTTCCTTTTGGTCATTCCGGAATCAAAAATTGTCCATATCACACTAATGAATAGGTACGCCTTTCGTTTCTGACTCCATTTCAAAACCTTTAACGTTCCTTGAGTGTGAGTTCGAAACGAGTGTAACCGGATTTGCGAACTCGGAGTGAGTCCACCGCCTTCGTAATCGAATTCATTGCACTCGCCCGGTCGTACCGACTCTCTTCAATGCCGCGCTTGACGCGAATTGTCAAAAATGTCAACATCTATATAATGTTTAATAATATTTACTAGCTAATTATGTTTAAAGTAAATAATAACGTAATTAGTAACATAATTAATATTGACTTTTTCTCTTGTTAAAACATCGTAAATATTGACATTTTTGATGAATGTCGCTCGCTGAATTCAGCTGACAGCTGTCATCCGAGAGAACCGGAACCGCAGTTAAGTAAGAAGGCTTTAACCCTAAGGAAAAGGTTAAGAAATCTTCCTTAAAAGGAACGGGAATAGCGCCCCAGGTCACATTTCTCATGTCTTTGAAAACAATGCATATATTTTAATGACTTTATTTACGTAGCACTCAGTAAACCCAGCTATAATAGCATTATCTGAAATTGAAGTATACTCTGTAATACAACTCCATTAACCGAAGTTAAAATCAGTGTTGGATCAATACAGCGTAATAAATTCTGTGTAAACAAGATACGATATTTAATCATTGAAGAAGATAATATTAACAAATCACAAATGAAACAGAAAAAAACACAGAAAATAAAAAAGGTATCAGTCACATCTGAGAATCGAACCCAGTACCTATGTCATACCGGGACAACGCTCTAATCACTGACCTAATGAGACCTGTTTATTATAAATCATTTTTATCGATGTCATACTTCAAATTTAAGACTCACCAGTATTATCCTCAAATAATTCCCATATAAATTATTGGCTGCCATTTTTTTTGTACGAATACAAAATTCTATACACAAATAATTGCAATCTAGATAGTGTCTTGGATATACCTATATATTTACATATATATAGGGACAACGCTCTAACCACTGAGCTAATGAGACCTGTTTATTATACGTCAATTTTATTGACATCGTACTTCAAATTTAAAACTCACCAGTATTATCCTCAAATAATTCCCATATAAAGTATTGTCTGCCGTTTTTTTTGGTACGAATACAAAATTATACCCGAAAATAATTGCGATCTAGATAGTGTCTCGGATATACCTATCCAATTTTTATTTATATGAGGCATCTATTGACTTTTCTACAAGTCTAGAAAGAATATTCAATTTAATGGAATAACTCATCGAAGCTCATAAACTTCATTGTTTTATTTAATCATTGAAGAGGATAATATTGACAAATCTCAAATGAAACATGAAACAGAAAAGGACAAAGAAAATAAATGCGACCGATTCCTTTAAATAGAGGTTTAAACAAAAAAAAATCTTCAATAAATGTATAATTACTCTGTGGAGTCACTATTATTAAAATAAACATAGATAGTTTACACCACTGTTTGATATATAAATATCAACATGTTTCAGGAAGCGAAGCTCCCCTCATCGGGAAAAACATTTCTAATTCATTTTATCAATTCAATTTATTTACTGATTAAATAAAAGCCACTTTTTAACTTTGTTCCACTTTTATTTTTTGTCCGTGACCAGTTTCAGCCTGGTATAATTAATGTTTGAACTTAGGTTTATATATACAATGTTATAACGGCACTGAAAAAATATAATCTAAGTAAAATCATGGTTTGTTACTCCTGACACCCAAAATTGTAAATAAAGCATTAATTGTACCAGTCTGAAGATAGCCGTCACAGACGGAAACCGGTCAAGTCAAAAATAAAAGTGGAATGAAGTTAAAAAGTGTATTTTATTTAATCATTAGAATGGAATTCCACCATGTATTATTATTTTTAAAGCTTTGCAAAATTATCAATTTAATACATTGTAATAAATGTATATATTATACAGCATAACATAGTGTATAAAAAAAAATATAAAAGTACATTTTATGCTAGTAGCAACAAAGCTTACCATTTAAAAATAACATCGTTGATGCTAAATATGTCAATACCCTAATTGATTCTGTCCAACAACAAGATTGCCCTCCCACTGGCAGGACCATTGGCAAGTTGGTAGTTAGTCCTGCAGGCCCCGAGATAAAACAGTCTATGCTGTCGGTGACGGAGATAACCATCGGGAACATAGAAATGAATGCTCTCCATGAGAGCCGAATTTTAAAAAGCATCCACGAATCAGTCTGAAGAAATGTGTGACAACGTGCACGAACATAACACGTAACAATGAATCTATCAAACAGACCAGTTTCTGCACAGAGTCAAGGGTTTCTTTCAGGTTTTTTGGGGCTCCAGACCAGAGATTCTACAGTGGGCGCGCTTGAGTTAAGTTAAAAAAAGATATTTTTTAAATAGTCAAAATCACTGACCTCCGATATTGGCGTGTAATTATTTCCAAAGTGATTAAACGCCAAGTAATGGTTCAGGAACAGCAGAAGTATGGAGGTGATGAAGGAGAGGCTTGTCGGGGACACGTAGGGGAACTCCCGCAGCAGGGCACCGTGCAGTCCCTGCGCCAGCAGACCGCAGGCCAGCAGCGGCCAGGGGAGCCCCTCGAACAGGGACAGCCCCACGTACAGACTGATGGATACCTGGACATAAATAGGATCTGTAAATGTGATTGTAAATATTATTTCAGAAGTCATTGCTGGGGATTGTGAGTTTGCAAAATGTTTGATTAATTTCAACCGGAGTGACAAAAAATTTATCTTACTTCGATTATGCTTCTAAGTAAAAACATAATATTGATACGAGTCATTTGTCCGGGAAACACCGATCCACCTTAATCCCTTAAAAGGTACCCGAGGTTCGTCTACCTACGGTTAATAAACAAACGCCTGGCTTAAAATTCCAGAAATTTTGCAGTCGCCAGAAGAAGCGAGCAGGCAAGGGGATTAACTCGGTCCACAATGCTAAACCAATCACAAGCCACCGAGTCACAGTTTCGAGTTCTCGAAGGAACCCGACGTCAAGTTCGGTTATGATTAAAAACGCAGACTTTGGGCGAAGCAAAGACAGTCGAGGTAGTCGAGGCCTCCGCCTCCTACGAAGCAAGAGGGCCGCTTGCCTCCCCAGCTCGAGACGCTTCGGGAAAAAATACCTACCGACTCGGCAGGAACCGCCGAACTCTAACGCCCACAGTTCGAGTGCAGTCGGGTGCCCTTCGCCTCCTGCCCCCGACGCTGTGGTCTCATCACGGCACATACCCACAGCCGGAGGAATCACCATCAGACAAAAGGCGAGCGCCTCTGGTCTCCTGCTGATCCTTCTCTTGAACCGTCTGAAACCGGTCGTCAAGCGGAAGCCGAGCCACGTGTCCGCCCGGCACCAAAACCTCCCCCTCTCTGAAGTACCATCTGATCTCCGAGACTTTCAACACCAACATCGAGACGACTGCTAATAAATAGTTAAGAATGTGTTTTATATTGTGAATTAATAAAAAACTATCCAAGAAATGCCTTTTTTTTTTACTTTTTCCCCACGTTTTTGATTTCTATAAAATATTGCATATGCGACACTCTTTTTAACAATCGTAACTCATCTTTTTAAACTGACATAACTCTCTTATTTCTCGACAGATTTACAATTTGTTTACCTTAAAAGGTTAATTAATTCTCCTGAAGTATGATGAAAAACATAAATAACCAAGTGTCAGGATACAGCTATAATATTATAAACAGTCACCTCACACACACCACCATATTGTCACACCATCATCCTCTTCAAACTGTCAAATTTAAACAAATAAGAATATTAGAGCTAGTGAACGCCACTCGTCAGTGATATAAAGGATCTAACTATTTCTTAGTTCACTTATCTGCTAAATTCGTCAAATATTTATGTAGTACAAACCCGATTCAGTCAAACTCATAAATGTAAGCGTGTAGGGCTGAAAGCACATTTCATTCGCACATATCCGAAGGCAATTTGGACGCTGATTTTTCCCTTAAGACTCAAGTGAACAGAACTGTAAACTCACGGTTCTTCCAATGAAGGCAAATTAAAGCAGTGCGAAGAAACCTGCCAACGGAGGCACTAAATTGCTAGTTAATTCGTACATTGTTTCACGTCTAGACTACTGCAACGGAATATATGCAAGTCTCCCCAACTAAATAAATTAACAAATTACAATCCGTTTTCAACGCTGCGGCAAGACTAATTAAAGGCGTATCTAAATACTTCCATATTTCAGGGAATTTCAAAAATCTTCAATGTCTCAAATGTCCTGAAAGAATCTAGTTCAAGCTTTGCTGGATGGTATTTAAATCAATTAACGGAATGGCTCTGGTTCACCTATCGAAACTATGCATCCCTGAAAATTCCAATTTACGCTAGTCAACTCTTAGATCAGTGACGTCATCAGCTATCGGAAGGCTGAAGGAACCAAAACGCACACCAGACAATAAGTTTGGTGAGCGAGCTTTCAGCGTGTCAGGCCCTAAAGCCTGGAATAAACTGCCGCACGATTTAAGATTGATCAAAGACTCGACAGAATTCAGAGCAAAACTCATCTCTTCGCTAAGTCATATCTATGAATATTACAGTTGAATACCCAATTTAAATAACGAAACTAGCCATTAGTACCTACGTAAAGTCATTTACAGAAAAGTTTGAAACTCTTCATAGTCCGCGATATTGCAAATAACTATAAATATTTGTAAATGAAAATTTCAGTTAAACCCGAGTAGAATTTTTTAGCTTTTTGTGGTCATTTTTAAAATCTGTTCTACAGTCCTAAATTCGAACAAAAACAAAATAATAATAATAATAATAATTAGACCATTTCTATAGCGCCGCTTTTGTGAGAAATCACCTCAGGGGCGCTGAAAAAATACAGTTTGGCAGTGGTGGGATTGGCAGCAAAACATTAATATTTAAAATAAATATCCACTAACATTCTAATATAGAAAAAATATTAACTGCAATATCTTGCAATTTGCAGTGTTTTCTGATATTGTGTCCTGTAACGTGCAAAATCATATCTTCCCAGGCTAAAACCTTACAATATAACATGTTAATCTGAAGCGACCTGCCAAGTGCTGGGAAGAATGTTTCTGTATCTGTTTGTACATAATTAGATAGAGAATATCAAGTAATATTTGTACAGCGCCCTTGAGGTGATTTTTCGCAAAAATGGCGCTATACAAATCATCCAATTATTATATATGTACCCGCATAGTGGCGTATACGTTAAAAACACAATTTTTATAAATATTTTCTGAATAATAAAAGAGTGTAAAAACACGTGTAAATGTGGACAATTGGCAGCACTCACCAGTATAAGCCAGCCTATGCATTTCTTGGCAACCACGGTGTACTCCTCGACCAACTCTGCCAAGTAGTACAGACCCGCCGCTGAAATTAACATAAACATAATAATATTAATAAACAATATACTGGTAGATACTCTCAGTATCGCCCTAATGACAGACCACCATTAACCCTTAGAACGCCGAGGTACAGCTATACAAATACGTATGTCGCGTGAAACGTAAAATTATATTCTTTGATGCAAAAGTCGACACGGTATATTATTTAGTAAAATGTTACTCAACCTCTTGAAAGCCGGGATTTTCAATAGAAAAATCGCTGAAAACCAGAGCGTTTTCTGCATTTGAAGCGACGTGCGTCAGATGACTAATTTCGTAGTGACTTGTTTTTTTGTAAATTGTACCGTCTTACCAGATAATGTGTTTATATATTAATAAAAATTATATATATATATATATCTATTCCAAGTAGTTTCCCCAGAATAGCTACTTATATTCAGATAAATAATTTTTTGACATTGCGTATCGGATACAGCGACATTCAATGGATACAAATTTTGGCTATCCGATGAGCAATAATGAACTCCAGTGAAAAATATAATGGCTTAAAAAATATATATTCATATGGATCAACAAACGCCGATTTTGAATATATAACTTTTAATACGTAGAATTTATAAATCGGTATTTAATAGTGAATAAAAAATCATCTCATCAGAAAGGAACAACTGAGACAGGGTCTTGAGATCTGTGTTGTAGGAGGGAGGAACCACAGAGGCCGGCAAATCATTTCACAGTCGAACCGTTAAAAACATGAATAAATCGTAATAGCGACACGTTACAAGCGTGTAGTAATGTTGGGCGTGTTTCCCGACCATGCACCGGTGTCAAATGCATCAATGACGCTAGTCCCTAAAAGCATCTTCCATTGAAATACCGGTAGAACAAGACCACAAAGATTACAATCCGTTTGTTAAGATGGGGGAATCTATCTTATTAATCATGTTTACATCAGCCTTTTAAGGCCCGCAAATACTTTAATAGTACACAACTGCTGACCCTGTACAAATCGCTAATGCGCCCCACTGTTGAATTTGGTAGCCACCTCTGGTCTGGAGGCCGAAAATATCTGAAAGAAGCCCTTGATTCTGTGCCGAAACGGGCGGTCCGTTTGATAGATTCCCCTATTTTAACAAATGGATTGCAATCTTTAGAGCACAGGCGTTAGATGGGAATGCTCTACCGGTATTTCAATGAAAGATACTCTGAGAAACTAGTGTCATTGATCCCTTCGGCACCAATGCACGGTCAGAAAACAAGTCAAACGGGCGCCCAACATTTGTAGACGATTGATATTTGTCACATGAGAACAGGACATTTTCTTCGACTCATTCTTGGGTTGAACGGCTGTTGAACGTTTTTCCTCCCTCCTACAGCATGGGTCTCATCAAGAACCATGTTCACGCCTTCCTCTCCTCAAAAAGACCCTGTACACAGCATCCTCAAAGATGACATAGGCACTGAGGGAAATTATTTTCCTAAGGGCCTCCTGTATGGAGTTAACACAAAAATTTAATAAACAAAAGCCTCGCATTCTTCCCGGATATTCATATTTGCAAGACAGGCATGAATAATTTTAGCACACATACGCCTCAGGGATCTCATTTCTTCAACATTCAGTCTACTTTAATCCTTGTCTTTATTTACAAAGAAAGATAAACACTCCCGAGCCACGAATAACCTGGCAATATTACAATTCCTCTTGCTATCATCATTACAAGCTAAAAATATTGCTAGAGCTATGATGGCGGACCAAGCAAACAGAGGACTAAGTTCATTTGAACCACTTGGCCAGTATTTTGAATTCAGAATGTTCTTAATTCAATTATTATGAGTGCGACTGACGTACGCAATACAAAATATAGAAAACACAAAAAATGGTTTTGCCAAAAAATCGAGAAATTCTCACCTATTGACACGGTTATGAAGGAAATTTGAACCACCAGGGCAAATATACTCATACAGTATATGAACCACATAGTTGGAGCTGAGCGTTAGTTGATGAAACTAGAAAAATTTACTGCCTTACAGGTTACTGTCATCTGTCAGACGACCGTAAATATGTTCAGTGATGTAATGTTGAATAAATATTTTTCCCCGTGAGATTGGGAAAATTTTCCCTGAACTTAAAATACAGTACCTACCGCTTTTTTGGTTTTCCTTCTTCGGTAAATATGCTATCTGGCGGTCCGGTAAGAAATCGACATAAACCGGGTACGGCAAAAATGCAGGAAATGTTTCGCGATGTCTCGCAAAGGACTCTCTGACGGGTCTGCAATGATTTAGCTACCATAAAATGTTATTTCACAAAACCACTTCCGTGGCAATACAATAAGGAACTCCAGTTATTTTTTTTATCAATAAAGACGTTCAAACTTAAATACAAGTATATTTCTTTTTTTTTTTCTAAAGTAAGTTTTCGTACTTAAAATAATTTTCAAGTCCCCCAAAACGCTTCAAACCTATGGCCGGTCGGTTTAGATCAGTTTTGAGGTTAGAATGTCTAATGTCAAAACAAGGAGGAGCTTTACCGTACATAATTTTATATTGTATTCATAGTAAACCATAACTAAACATAAGTAATAAAATGATGTTCCTTTTAAGAATATTTAACTCAAAGAATAATAATAGTATTGAGGATTATTATCATAATATCCGTTTTGATAATTGGTTTGTTCACGAATACTCTAATTTATTTAACTACGAGTATTTAAAATACAAAACAAAAGTGAAAAATAAAAATTTCCATACTTATCTTAAAACAGAATGCGCACGTGACGTCAGATATTCGAAATGCAATGGTACCAACATAACAAGGTGTTTTGAAGAGATATTTTTTTTATACAATGATGACGGCCTCCATGGTCGAGGGGTAAGGCTCTCGACTACGAAACCGAAGGTCGCGGGTTCAAATCCCGGCGTGCACAAGTAAATTTTATTTAATTAATTTGTGCTGTTTCAAAGATAATTAATTTTAAAATGTAGTATATTTGCGCACGTTCCAGAGTGGAAGATACTCTCAGTATCGCCTTGGTGAAAGAGCACCATTCAGAATTAAAACGTTGCTTGAAATGGCTTTTAGCCTTGTTTGGTGACCAGATCTGAAGAGCCAAGTATTTCCCAACCTTCCTCGTTCCCTTCTCCTTCCTCTCCTTAATACCTTCGGCCTCACAACATTCGCCAATTGGGGATGCCATAGTCTCACTGGCTCCAGACGGTTGGGAGCAGTTAGGACTCTTGTGCGGTATTCATATAAAAAAAAATTAAAAAAACCACCTGACAAAAAAAAACATAGTGACAAAAAAAATCGCTACAGATTCGTATGTATTAAGACGGGTCCCCTTCAAATGTTTTTTTAAACATTACACAAATGCAAAAACAAAAAACATTTGTTTGGATTTACACTGTATCTCCTACTAAATTGTTTTGCTTAGATTAAAAACAAAACATTTTGAACAGACGTTAAGATGAGTTCTAGAATAATATTTGAATATACTACATATTTTCATACGTTTGAGTAAAAAACTATTGTTTTATTTATTGTTTAAACTTTTAAAAAAAAGCAATTTAAATATCAATTAAATGTGTTCATCGCACAAGGTGTCATTTAAAAAATTCTGAATAAGAGGGCACTAATTCTGTTAGAAATAGCAGACACTATAAGAGAAAATATAACGGTAATTTAATTATTTCTGATACATAATCAAACTTATTATTACTCCACGCAGGAGACTGTATTTTAGGGGATAGGAAGGAAGTAATTACACACAATATAAAAAACCAAAGTTTTGGACGCATAGATAGACACGCACCGTTCGGTGGTTATTAAAAAAAATAGCAAACCCTTCTCCAACTTCCCCTCTTCATAAGCGTGGGGGATGTTTTCCATCGGCGACGGAAAGCAAAAACATTATGTTTGCGTCATTTCAAGCAACGTTACAATTCTAAAAACAAAACATTTTAGCAGGAGACGGAATGTGTATGAAAACAAATGTTTTTATGTATGGTTTTTTTGTGTAATGTTTTGAAAAGAAGTTTGTAGAATACACGCCACAACGTTTCGTTTCGAGTAAATGTTTTCAAAAAATATTCGCAACTTTTCTTTACTCCAGTTTTTCCCTATCGTAAAAACAAGCAATTCAATATTTCCCCTCTGGCAATACTTCAGTTATTTCTGTCAAAGTACATCTGACATGTTTTGTTGACAGATCCGAGAAATAACTGTTTTCGTCGTTCCTAATTCATCCATTTCTCGGTCGTGCCTCATAAATATTTATGTTTTTTTCATTTAATGTTCGCTTCGCGTGAACGATGCATCGAATCCTAGCGTTTCTCACGCCGAGACAATAAAATGTCCCAATTTGTCGAGTGTCCACAAAAACATATTGATAACGAAAACTGTGATAAAGTCAGCAAACAGGATGTTAATATTAGCCTTCCGCATACTAGAGACGAGATTGTGGTAAACAGTAGCATTATTAATGTCGAATTCGCTGCGAATCCAGAAGAATTTTCCTTGAAAATCGAAGCTGTTGCCACAAATGAAGTCGAACTTGAGAGTGAAGTGTCAAAATTGAATTTGGAACGCTTTGAAAGTGTTGGAAAGGACTGTGATGAACCTATAGATGTTGAAAGACTTATAGTTGAAGCTTTAAAGCCAGAAACAAATTCGAATGAATTCGAACTGGAAGATGAAGTGTCAAAATTGAGTTTGGAATGTTCTGATGTTGGAAAAGACTGTGATGAAGCTATAGATGTTGAAAATTTTGAGCTGGAAAATGAAGAATCAAAATTGAATTTGGAAAGCTCTGACAATTTTGAAAATGAATTTGATAAAGTCAAAGAAGGTGAAAAAGACACAAAACAATATTCAAAACCAAAAGATTCTGATTCAAATAAAATCAAGCTGGAAGGTGAAGTATCAAAATTTAATTTGAATTGCTCTGAACATATTGAAAAGAACTATGATGAAATTTTACCGAACGAATCTGATTCAAGAATCTCAGTTACTGTTCCGATTGAATTAGTTAAAGTAGAAAATACATTGTCATCTTCAACTGAACTTATTTTCGATAGTAAAGTGAACGATGTGGCCGGCGTTGAAGCCATTCGAAGAAATTCTTTACCCGAAGGTGGACGCACGGATTTAAACAAAATCATCGTTAATTCTGCTTCGGCAAACTTTGATAATGTATCGCAAGTGGATAGAACTCCAACGCTGCAATCGGATCGCGCTAAAGTCGCTCCGAACATGCACAACATTTCCGACGTGGTTAGAAACGTGCACGGTCTGTTTTCGATCGTTAAAAATGCGTACAAACCGATGGAGAAAAACATCGGCGAAATGATGATAGCCACGCAAAAGAATCTCTCGTCGGCCAAAAACGGATATCTCAACATGAAACAGGAGTCTAAATCTCACGATGTAGTCGAAAATCTCAGCAAATACAGTACTCTGAATTTATCTAACGAAAATAAGGATTTGGATAATGGAATTTTTAGCAAGTGTGACAATTTAAAATTGGCGGATACCGACAAAAAATCAGCTAAAAATTCTGATGTAAAACACAATTTAAATGAAAATTTTAATAAGTTTGCTAATTCTGATGTTTTGAGCAATCTAGATGTGAATAATAAAAAGAATTTTGAATCTGATTTGAATAGAAAAAGTCAAAATGAATTTGTGAAAATGGATAGTTTTTCCATAGACGAGGAATCTATTCAATCTTGCCATAGAGACCAGAAGTTGGTAGATTCGGTCGGGACCGCAGAGGTGACGGAAGATAGAAGGAACCCCGAGGGTATGGATGTCTTAGAAGCGACGGTTTTAGAGCAAAATGCAGAGCTGGATGCGTTGAGACAGGCCTTATCTCAAAAAGATGCTGTGAAAAGAGAGTTGGAAGCAAAAATCTCAAATGTAAGCTAAAATTAGGATTAATTTTATTAACAAAAAAGTTCAGGTTAGGTTTGGTTGGGTTTATTATTTATAGATTTATATTATATATGTAGAATAATTTTCTCAGTTTACCCGCACATTTCGGACAAATCACACTGTCCATCTTCAGTTTTGAGTTTTCTTTTGAACTGATCGCTTCCGCGTGTCCGTTCAATTCAGAAGTCAAGACCTAAGTGAAAACAAATCGTTTTAATAGTCTAGGACGAAGCACGCGTGTTGATAAAGCGGGGGGGGGGGTAGGGGCGGGGCCTTTAATAGGCTGTTTGCGTGTAGTAACCTGATTGGTTTGATTT